>JAOVVI020001591.1:0-23804 GCA_028571085.2 Nepenthes alata
GGAAAGGTCCTAGGTGATCAAATGACTAGACAAACTTGTTATTTATCTCAAGTCATTCAGACACCAACAAGTCAACCAACCTAGGACCTTGATCTCCGTGAAAAAACAACATTACTACAAGCCGAATTTAGAGAATCTACATATCAAATTCCACTGAACCTGAGAAGTACATTCAAATCAAAAGTTCTCTGTCCAAACCGTTTCGAAGTCAACTCATCGATTTCCTCAAACAAAATTCTGACATCTTTGCTTGGACACCTAGCGATACGCCGGGTATACCAATCGGAGAAATGGTCCATAAGTTAGGCCTAGATCCCGATTATAAACCTATCCGACAAAAATAAGGAAACTACTCGGTCAAGAAGTTGATTGCCATTCGAGAGGAAGTAAAGAAACTCCTAGATGTTGAATTTATAAGGAAGATCTAATATTCAAATTGGTTATCAAACGTGGTCATGGTGAAAAAAAGTAATAAAAAGTGGATGATGTGCGTTGACTTCACTAATGTCAATAAAGCATGTCCGAAGAACAACTTTCTATTACCGAGAATTGATTTGCTAGTGGATTCTACTTCTCGATATGGATTGCTCAGTTTTATTTTTTTGGTAAGTAAAAAAATCCGGATTGCTCAATTTTATGGATGCGTACTTAGGCTATAACCAAATTCGGATGAATCCAAATTACGAGAAACACAAATCTTTTATGACCAATCAAGGGCATACTGTTATAAAGTTATACCATTCGATCTGAAAAATACCAATACAACATATCAGTGCCTTGTTAACAAAACATTCGAGGTTTAGATCGGACGAAATATAGAAGTATATGTGGACGGTGTGCTTATAAAGAGCAAGCTTCCGCACGATCATATTTACGATCTGAACGAGGCATTCACTATTTTGAAGGCACACATGTTGAAACTTAATCCTACGAAATGCACATTTAGAGTGACTTCGGGAATGTTTTTAGGCTTCATCGTTTCACACCGAGGAATAGAGGCCAATTGAGAAAAGATAAAAGCTATCTTGGATATGAATCCTCCTCGGACGGTGAAAAAAGTCCAAAAATTAATTAGAAGATTGGCAGCATTCTCACGCTTTTTGGCCAAATTAGCTAAGAAATATTTACCATTCTTTAATGCATTGAGAGATACAAAGGTCACAGGCTTTCAATGGACTTCAAAATATGAAGCCGCTTTCCGAGAACTCAAGGAGTATCTTTCTCATTGACCACTCTTACTTCCCCTCAACTGGGTGAGGAATTATTTTTATATATGGCTGCGTCCGAGACTGCTTTAAGTTTGATCTTGATTCGAGAAATGTCTGATGGACAAAGACCAGTATATTATGTCAACAAAATCTTGACCGATGTAGAAACTCGTTACACCCATGCTGAAAATGTGACACTAGCGCTTGTATATTCCACCTGAAAGTTTTGACCATATCTCCAAGCACACTAAATAATTGTCCCGACGGATCAACCGTTAAAAGGAATCTTGTAAAGGCCAGATGTGTCAGGATGATTGGTTAAATGGGCAATTGAATTGGAAGAATTCAACTTAAAATTTTGACCGAGAATATCCTTAGAATGTGAGGCTCTCGCAGACTTTGTAGTTGAAATAACGACACCAATTCTGGATGCCCTAATGTTATTGGGACCGACAGTCCCAAAATTATTCTGACCTGACCTTACACGTAGATGGCTCTTCAATGTAAGTTGGTTGTATAGACGGAGTGGTACTAAGGACACTTGATGGGTCCAAAATAAAATATTCAATAACCCTTGGATTTCCAGCGACGAATAATGTGATCGAGTATGAAGCATTGCTTGCTGGGTTAAAATTAGCCAAGGAATGCTCAACCACAAACCTGATAGTATACAGTGACTCAGAACCAGTTGTTAATTAGGTCCTAAAAAATTTTGATACAATTAATCCATTGCTCTCCCAATATCTCTCTAAAGTTCAAAGCTTAATTTTCACATTTAATCATGTAGAAATGATTCACATTTTACGGGAAGAAAATAAAAAAGTAGACAGATTAGCCAGAGCTACTGCCACAAGAGATCCAGAGAAGTATGCTCAGGAATTAGGTGAAGTTCTAAAAGTACCTAGCATCAATTAATCAAAAGAGGAAGTCATGCAAATAACCAGTTCTGATAATTGGATGACTCATTATGTGAAATATCTATCTGATGGAATATTTTCAAAAATTTCATATGAAGCCAGCATCTCAAGAAGACAGTGGGATGGTATAGCATTATAGATAAAAATGTATACCGATGAGGTTATTTTATCCCATACCTACAGTGTCTTTTACTTGAAGAGGCTAAGTACGTTCTTGGTAAAGTACACCTCAGTATCTGTAGATTCCATATTGCTGGCAAAAATCTTATCTTCAAGCTTATGAGTCTAGGATATTATTGGCCCACAATAAAATATGATGCAACTGACTTCGTTAAAAAATGTAAGAACTGCCAAATGCATGAGAACCTCACTCATCAGTCACACACAAAACTTCGAGCTCTACAGTCACCATGGCCATTCACACAATGGAAAATTAACATTTTCGAACCACTTTTAATGGTTTCGGAACAAAGAAAGTTCATTATAGTTGGAATTTATTATTTCACGAAGTGGGTTGAAGCCGTCCCACTAGCCAAAATAACTGATCAAAATGCAACCGTGTTTGTCCGACAAAGCATTATTAGCAAATTTAGAATACCTAAAATTATTGTGATCGATAACGAAATTCAATTTACTAGCAGGTGTTTCATATAAGTATTGTGCTAGTTTGAGGATAAAATTGGTTCACACTTCCGTCGCTTATCCACAGTGCAATGGACAAGTGGAAATTACAAATCAGAAAATACTACACGAATTGAAAACGAAACTTGAAAATGCTGGGAGCTCCTGGGTGGACGAACTTCCTTCCATCCTCTGGTTGTATAGGACAACACCTAGAGAACTGACCCGTGAAACTCGGTTCAGTTTGTGTTATGGGATTGAGGCCATTATTCCAATAAAAATTGGACTCCCCAGCCTTTGGGTCGAATCGTTTGACTCACGTCACAATTCACAAAGACATCAGAAAAATCTTGACTTACTTCAGGAAATTCGGGACGAAACATGGTTGCGGACGATAGCATATCAATAGAGGATTACTAGGTACTACAACAAAAAGGTAAAGTTATGACAATTTGATGTGAGAGATCTGGTCTTACGGAACATTGAAGCCACATGTAAAAATATCGATCTCAACAAACTCTCACCAAATTATGAAGGTCTATTTCTAGTCTTGGCCATTCTTAAGAATAGGATGTATAAATTACAAACCCAAAATGATAGATTAATGCCTAGAACATGGAATGCCTGTCATCTTAGAAAATATTTCCAATGAATATACAAGGTAAAGTTTACATCGCATTGAGTGCTTGTATTATCATCAAGTTTATTAATAAAATTTTAGTTCTTTTTTATTGTCTTTTTGAATGCTTGTCTCTTTTATTATTACATAGTCTAGGCAACCCCTAAGCCTGGTGAATTTCATTCACCTATACCGATGACCATTGGTTCAAAAAACTCAGTCACGTAACTAAGCGACTCATATGAAGTCGGTACTTAAAACTTGATCACGTCATCAAGTGGTCCAAACGAGACTGAGTACAAAAACTTGGGGGGCTTCTCCAGAAACATGCAAAGACCTTTAAAGTAGCATTATTAACCGAACATGGTTTAAAAATTTTAAGTTACAAACATGGCTTATAAGTCAAACTGAATTTAAATAACATACATAACAAACAAAATGTCCATCCAAAGCATAAAGAGAGAGAGTCAAAATCTTATATTTCATTAATGCATAAAAAGTCTACATAGATAGAGTCCTAACTGATTACAAAGGTGGACGACGCTTGGAGGTTCCTGGAACTAGTTCCCAAGAATCTTCGTCATCCTTGGAAAGGTATAAGACCTCAAAACTGTGATTGGCGCTAGCATTTTTTGGATGAAAAGTGGACACAGGAATGTCAGGCGCAAGCATCCGGGCTATGTGTTTGCAGAGGTTAATACCATCCCAATAGCTACACTCAGATATTATCACAATGTCCTCAAGATGAATTGAAGAACGAAGCTCACTCTCAACTTTAAAAAACTTTTCTCTGAGGAGGCCGTATCTTTGCTTCATGTCAGCCAATTCGCGCTCAAGTTCAAAAATACGCTCCTCAGCAGTCAGAAGCTTCTCTCTTTCCACATAGTCGTGAGCAAATCCATTGACAATCTCAGCAACACGACTTTATATTTCCTGGGACTATAAAGGAAATAAAGTTAGTGAATATATAAAAAGGATAACTTGGAAGTTCAAAAAGGTTACAAACAGTTACCTCGGTAATAGAAACCTTCCCATGAGTTACTTCGTCCATATAAAGCTCAGGAGCAATTTGAGCCTCGGCTCTTAGACACCCTAGAGCAACGACTATTACATATTCTTCCACTTCCTTAGGCATTATGTGGACTTCTGCCTCTTCGGCCTTGCCTGCGGTAATTCAACCATCGGTCTCAATATCAATATAAACCTCGGGCTCTAGGGGTTTAGAAAATTGCTTTTGTGCAGTTTATGGCCAAAGTTCTTCAGTGACCACCTCGGTCATGTTGGCCTCTGAGAACTCAAGCAATGGCATCTCCGTAGCTTCTCTAGAACGAATCTCACTTATCCAAGAGTTTCCTTCGGTAAAAGTTGCTGCAATATCGGGCAAGGACTCTTCAGGTAAAGGTGGTAGAATGGCCGAAATACCATATGAAGCAAGTGATGGGGCTGGAATAGGAGTAAGTTCGGTCACTTCCTCAGCAGATCCCATTTGCTCATTTTCTCCAATTTGATCGATGGCCTCTGGAACTGGAACTGAAGATGTAGAAGTCTGCTCCAAGATGAGCGTTGACCACTTCCTCCTTATTATTACATTTATTGTGGTGAACTGGACTCAATAGAAGCCTCCTTATTGCGAGGTGCAATGACTAACGACTCTTTTATTACTATACCCTTAGAGACCTTTCTGTCCTTAGGCTTCTTGAATTTGCCCAAGGAATCCTTTATTTTGTATTCTTTGGCTTTCCTTTTATGTTGACATTTTAGAAAAGTCTTTGTCGCCTCGGCCTCGGACTCTTTGACCTCAGGCTCTCACTTGATTAAGGCAAGCGACTCTGGATAGAGTAAGCAGTTCTTCTTATTTTCGTTAAGGTGCCAACCTTTTCACGAATCAAATTTATGAGTTTTTGTACAGACTCCTCATGGCCAAAAATGTCTGACTGTATGGCAATATAGACGCAGCCCCATTCTGGGCAAAATTCCCACGTGAAAGGAACCGCTAAATAAAAAATTGATCCTTTCACCGTTTCGTGGAATCAAGGTTTCTTCCAGTGAACCCATATTCTGGCCAAGGAGAAACAGTGATCCAATCTATGCCATGATTAAAACGAAATAAAACCTTCACATTTGTGGCATTGAAAACCACTTCTTGGATTCTTGCAAAAATAAATAGTAAAATAAAATACTTCACACCATTTGGCTAAAATCTGGCAATTGGCGCGTGAAGTTCTACCATAATTTTGTAAAACTCTTGAAACAAGAGAAAATTGGATACCACCCTTGAGGTGAGTCTCGTACACAGTAATATATCTAGGAGGAGGAGAAGAGGCTCGTCCATTGATCCCAGGCAAGAAATAAGCCAAAGAACATGGAATTTTATATTGGGCCCTAAAATACTCAACGTCTTCCGGTGTACAGACTGATTGAATCTCTTCAACCCTTGGAGCAATGGAAGGTCTTTGAACGAAAAAGCATAGCGAAATTTTCTAAGTAAAAAGGAGACGAAGTTTGCAAAGAAAGTAAAGATCCCTAATTACCTTTGAAAGACAACTTATATGCATGGCAAAAAGCTTCAAAACGGCGCCGTTTGCTTTCAAAATTCAAAAGATGTACCTAATCATGATATCGCAACGTGTCAACTGCTCATTTGTTCAGCCACCCGATGTCAGTAATGATGATGTGTGCGTTTCCAATGGGCCGAATTGACGTGCATTTAATGCAACAATAACAGCAATAATTGAGACCGTCGGACTATTAATTGAATTCGGACTCAGACATGGAAAAATTTTGACTTCATACCAGAAGACTGAAATTCAAGTCTTCTCGTAAAGGGCGCTAGTGATGGGTATAATACCCATGGGCTCAAATAAGGAGGCCCAATACATTTACAGCCTCAGGGTTCAAGGTCCAACGATCCTTAAAACTTATGTCTAAGGAACCATGGCATCCGAGCAATTGTTAAATCCGAGCAACCTATTATGTCCACTTGGCTCATAATATCTACGCGGCTCATTTAAGCTATTATGGCTGAGGACAATGTAATAGGCAAAGGCAATTATTTAACCGACGACAGCAGTCATAACCACTATGGACAACGGTAACGATTAACCGTCTTAATGGTCAACCACTCACTCCATATAAATATAAATTATCACCATTCAAAAAGATGAGGGGGAATTTTAATAAAAAAGATAAGATACCTTTTTAGGCAAAATACCCAAAGACGCCTCAAGCGCAACACACTTTCTAAAAAAGACACCTAGAGCGCAACTCCTCGGACTCCTTATACTTTAATTCTTCTCGTTTCTTCGTTTAAGAAATATACTGACTTAAGCGTCGGATGATATACTGAGAAGCGAGTCCTGCCAATCTTTTGACTGCTATTTGTGTTGCACAGGATTTGGTTAAGAGCTTACGGAGAATAAAGGTTTGGACGATCGATGGACGAAAGCTTTTCATCTGTACTGTAATCAGATCCTTAGACGCAACGGGAAAAATACTACATATGTTTGTTTTTAGATTTATTTTGGTTGCATCTATTTTATTTTATTTTTAAAATTAAAATAATTTTATATTCAGTGATATTTCTATCTCAAATCATATTTGTGCGACTGTATCAATTGATGCATATATTAAGGATACGATTAGTTTTATTCGACTTATCCGACTTTCTTGGACGATTTAGAGAAGATTGGCGTATCCATCTGATTTAACATTTTTCTTTTTATTTGATAATACAAAATATCGCTTTTGATAGTTCATTCGTCATAATTTTTCGCATCTTATTGTGCATCAATAGCTTTTGTTCGAGTGATATTTATATTTGTATTAGATCGTGCGACTCTACTTAATTATTATTTTAAAGTTTATTATTTTTTTAGTATCATTTTATTATTTATACAATTACTTTCATTTAATATAATCTTATTGCTTTAAAAAAGGACATTTTTCTAAAAGTGATTTCAATTCACGGCTCTTCTGTGGCACAACACAAATAGTCAACAAGTTCAACATCATTACCAAACAAACATTAAAACAAGTAAGACGTTAAAAAAAAAAAAAAGGCAAAAATGCTCGTAAAAAAAAAAAAGCCAAAAAGTAAGAGAAAAATAATAATAAAAGACTCCACAGCTGCATAAACAGAGGTAATCTTTATATTTTTTATTTGTCTTTGGCTTCAAAAATTTAAAAAAAAAGATACATAAATAGTCAAGTTGATTAGTACAACTATAAATAAAATCTATTACAAAAATTGTTATAAAATGAAATAAATGTAAAACAAGAACACAATATATAGAAAATTAGTCCCATAAGAACTAGTAATAATTTTTAATTATTTTATTTCTTTTTATATTGGTATATATATATATATAATTTATCTCAGACATCCTTTTATATAATATATTCAGGAGTCTATAAACAAAATTATTTACAAGCTTATAAATAAATTTACACCCCAGCTTATAAATAAGTGTAAATAAATTATTGCATAAACAAATAATTATATTAAAATTTAAATTCGAATTAATTGTATAACAAGCTTAAAAAATATGTTCAATTATCTACTGCTTTTGCAGATAAACAGATTCATACAAGTTCTTACGAATTCGACTTTCAAACGTTTACTTATTTGCTGCCATAACCAAAAAGGGAAATGTTATTAATTTTTTTATCCACCTATCTATTATCCATTCATAATATCTTTTTTTTTTCTCTATATATAAAATATATTAAATCAACAGTACATTTTAATAAAATATTATAGATAAATTATAGAGGATAAATTATGTAACAGTACGGTAACTTAAGTAACACCCTATTGTAACAAAATATTTAAAAATTGTAACACCCCAAAAAATTGAATCTATTACTAGAAATGATGAGTCCGCAAACAAAAACTACTTGATTGGTTTAGTCTGGTGTGTTTCTGAATCCTTAGATCTGGCGGAATTAGGAGGAAGAAACGACGATGCGTAGATGACTTATCTAATCTGAACAACGAAAAACACACGAATCGATTGCAGTCGGTATATACTGATTGTGAACTTTGATTTCGTTGTTTTCCGAAACCAGCAGAATTTTGGTTGGGATGGCGGAGGCTCTTTCTGTAATCCCGCCGTCTGTGCTTCGAAATATCTCCGACAAGCTTTACGAAAAGCGAAAGAACGCTGCTCTGGAGGTGTTTTTTTTTTTTCCTGCTTCACTCTATCTCGACTTGGATAAGTTATTGTTATATGGTTGAATTTTTGAAAAAGCAGTGACGGATATCAACTATGGTAGGTTGAAGGAATAGTGAAGCAGTTGGCTGCGGCGGGAGATCATGAGAAGATAACAGCTGTGATCAAGCTGTTGACTGAAGAATTCACGTACTCGCCGCAGGCAAATCACCGTAAGGTTTGAAGCTTTTTCTACCACTCTTTAGGTTTTGAAAATTTTGGCTTCATTTCGCTGGTTTTGCTTGATTCTGTATTCCGTTGTTTGGTTAGGGTGGATTGATAGGATTAGCCGCTGCAACGGTTGGTTTGACTTCGGAAGCCGCACAACATCTCGAGGTTAGGATTTTCATTTTCCTAAAATTTACGGAGAGGAGATAATGTTCTGGATGTTATAATTTTTTTTACACTGGCCTTTCATTTTGAGGCAGAGGTTGTCGATAGGTGTTGGATTGATGAAGGCATTTTATTAGGCTTTCAGAGAAGTTTAGTACCTGATCTTTGAATCGCTAGGAGAAATTGTAGTGGATATTAATGAGCTATATGTGATTTTGGCGGTGGAAATCCGTTGGTTAATCTGGTCAATCTAGCATTAGCTTCCTACGAATTGACGACAAAAGGATAATGCCATGCATGACTTCTAATTTAGAAGTGCATGCACTAGTAATGAGCTATATGTTTTTTTTTTGGTCGGGGGAAAGAGTTTGAAGACTTCAGGATTTTTTTGAGGCTTGTGTCAAAATAACTTTGGAGACTAGCAATTGGTTTGGATAGCTTTTTCTGCAATATATTGGGCCCAATCATATGTGAGCCAATGATATCAGATTGACAAACTGGTTTGATTTAGATCTGTTATGGCTCTTTCTTTTCGATGTTCTCACAGAATGCTTGAGATTCTTTTATGCATATCTCCTCTAACTTGTTTAATGATGACCTTTCCGCCCTCTTTTCCTTTATACACTGTTCTAGGGTCATATCCCAAGGAGACAACCTGTTTGTTTAAATCTTGTTACCATCTTTATGGTGGCTCTATTATCTGCTAGCCACAGAGTTTTTGGGGGTGGGGTTGGAAGCTTTGGATCATCTAAAAATCTCCTTTCATAACTTAGTTGCAGTCTTTGGGAGGATGTGTGACAGACCGATGTGAACTGCAAAGTCTTGGTGCTTTCTTTTCACTGGGAGTTAGAGTCATGTAGCTGATTGAAATAGGTGAACATGGAAGATCTAAAAAGCTCTGATGCCGTGCCTTTATTGACTGGAAGGGATTGCTGCTTGCTTAATTGGGGAAGAGTGCCCCTTTCATCGTTTGGGAGATACCGACTTCAGAGAATAAATATTTAGTTATTCATAACAATTTGCATAGGCTTAGTGGTCCTTGTTGCTTTACTGTGGTTTTAGATTCATCACTAGCTCAGGTACATGCGTATATGTCCCTGATTTTGGCGCCGTAAGTATAATCTCATTCACTACCCAAAAATCAAGGTTTTTTCCTCTATTGTGGGTAGATGTTAGAATTTTGCAAGGCCTGAAAATTATTTATATTGAACTTTCTAATGTGGCTTTTGTTGGAAGTTTGTCTATACAAATGTTATTTGGTACTTGAACCTTGATGCCCTCTCTAAGGCCATCTCTTTTGAAATATTGAGGCAGGTGAACCTGGTGCATGTCACTAGTTACGAATCATGATAGCAATTTGTTTGCAATATAGGTTTTAAAAGGGTATATTGTATATGTAACTCACCACAGATTTAATCATGTTGGAGCCTAACTGACCTGGCTGCCCTTTGCTTCAAATGTTGTACTGGTATGGCACAGTGGATTTTGTTCCTGTTTCTTTCCTCATTAATAAAGCAAGCCTACCAAGGAAGAAAGAATATAGCTTTCCAATCTTATGATTGGTAGGCCTATTAGCAAGGGATGAGGAAGGCTAGGAAAGGGATCAAACATACTGAAGAAAAACTTTCACAAAGGCCAATAGCCAATAGTGGATGTCACTAGCATGAACCTTGTGTTTTTTTTTTAATAGTTATAAATAATTTCCTTTAATGCTTTGGACAAGTACACAACGCAACAAGTAATTCTGATATTCTTGTTCCCTGGTTAAGTCATGATTATCCTATATGTAATTTATTGTTATTGACCTTGCAATGAGAAAAAGAGGGCATTATTATGAGCATTAATTCAGGTGAATAAATAGAATTTTCATCATAAGCATGATAGCATCCAGATTTCTAATATTGGTGGAGGGTCTGGCCAAACATTGAAGGTTCTGCTGTTCTTTTTTAATTATGTTTTTTGATTTTTGAAAGATTCATGGCTTGCTTGATATTGTGTTAATTCTTCACTTAGAAAACATTAGTATACATGGTAATGCTTGGTCATTTGCCATGGGATATCATATATAGAAAACAGAAGGTGACATTTTGTGGTCTATATAATGGTATGGCACTTTGTATTTGGCATGGCATTGGTAAATGTAAGCATGATTTTTAGAGGAGTGGGTGGATGTTAATTTCAGGTTTACTTGAACAATTCTGTAGAGATTCCTGCCATAGTACTTTATTTGTTCCTTCCTTTGGATTGAAGCTTGCCACAGTGTGTTTCTAGAACTATGCTTGAGAAGGGGAAGTTCCTATTTGCTGCATGTCATGACTTATTCTCTTCTTTCTATCCAGGACTATCTTAATTTTTTTCCTTTCTATCTTTATCATATCAATTCAACCCATGATAATTTCCTGTTAAAAAAGAGATATTATTGCAAGAGAATAGGAGGAATTATTGTCTCTACTTGGTATGCATGGCTCGTGTCAATTCTCTTTTGATTATAGACAGGAGGATATCTTATCTAAAAAGAGATCTTTCACATTCTCATTTTTTTTTCAGCTAATTGATTTGGAATGGTAATGCTTCTTTTTAGGGTAAGGATTTTGCTGCTTCCAATTTCATTTTCGGGGGTGGGGGAGCAGGAGGTAATCTTTCTGTTATCACTTCTGCTGGAAAATTCTCATTCATTTCCTTTGACCTATTCCATTTGGAAACCTACAGTCCCACCTGAGGTATGGCTTTTTGTTTTGGCTACAATTTGATATTAGTGACTGCTTGCAGGTGATATGCCCTAAGCCCCTAACCTTGCCTTGTCTCTTCAGACAATTCTGTTGTGTGAATGACGAGTTATTTCGTGTCTTTACTTCTTTGGTGGAGGGATTAGTTTTTCACGGAGGTTTCTTGTGCCCTCTTTCTGTTGGGGATTTCTTCGGGCTAAAATATTGCTGCTTTGTTTTCATAGGAAAAGAAATTTGCTTTGGTGAAATGCCTTGATTGTTATTGTTTGGCGCATTTGGCTTGTAAAAAATGTGAGAATTTCCTTGAAGAAATGTGAGAATTTCCATGAAGAAATGTGAGAATTTCCATGAATAGTACCCTCCGATTTCATTGTCTGTGCTTCTGCTGGATGAGGTTTTCTATTTACCTCTCCTTTTGACATTAGGACGACTAGTTTTCAAATGGCTTCATCTACAGCAATTATATTGGGAAGGCATGTGTCCTCTCTCCTGTTGGAGCCTTCTTTTATATTGGGAGGCGGATGAGTGATGTACTAGCTTTTGCCACTGTGTTTATAGTAATGCAACCCACTTTTCTGGCTAATGCTTTATATATATATATTCACTGATTTTCATTTTTTGTCTCGACACATTTTCTTGTTTCTAATTTCCCTATACAATTTCCAGCAAATTGTACCACCTGTTCTCCATTCCTTTTCTGACCAAGATAGCAGAGTTCGATATTATGCATGTGAAGCTCTTTATAATATTGCAAAGGTGGGACTGAGATACTTGCTTCTTGACATAGATATTATTGACCTGTTACGTGGAACTCATCTCTGTTTTCTTCGCAGGTTGTGAGAGGAGATTTTATTGTGTTCTTCAACCAGATGTTTGATGCTTTATGTAAACTCTCAGCAGATTCAGATGCTAATGTTCAAAGTGCTGCTCATCTTTTAGATCAACTTGTGAAGGTGATCCTTTGTCATCAGACTACTTGTAGTTACTTTTCGTAAACATATCATGAAGTTCTTCTTATCTTCCGTTTGGAAAACAGGACATTGTGACAGAAAGTGATCAATTCAGGTGTGTCTTCTGCTTGTTCATTTATAAATTCCTCATAATTGTATGGCAGACTCTAAATTTTTACCAATTTTCTTTGTTTTTTTCCCTCTTCTGTAAACAGCATTGAAGAATTCATACCGCTGTTGAGAGAGAGGATGAATGTCTTAAATCCTTATGTTCGCCAGTTTTTGGTAGGATGGATCACTGTATTAGATAGCGTTCCAGAAATTGATATGCTGGGTTTTCTTCCTGATTTTCTTGATGGTAAATGTTTTCATTTAATGGACTTCTTTTTTTTTTTTATGTTATAGCGCATGAATTCATAGGAGTTGTTCAATTTCAGGTTTATTTAACATGTTAAGTGATTCTAGCCATGAAATTCGACAACAAGCAGACTCGGCACTGTCAGAGTTTCTTCAAGAGATTAAGAATTCACCAGTATGCTGCTTCTTCTTCTGATGAGTCATGTTTTCCTTGATTCCTTTGAACCCAGCCTTTTTAGATGTGTTTCTTTCAGAAGATTCTCAACATGTATTGGCAATTCACTGTTAAGTGGTTGTGTAACTAATTTATCTTATAATTATACTGTCATGTCCTGACTACACCTGTGCTACCTTTGAAGTCTGTTGATTATGGCCGCATGGCAGAAATATTGGTGCAACGGGCAGGTTCTCCTGATGAATTTACTCGGCTGACTGCCATTACTTGGGTAAGGACTTTTTTGAGTAAGATTGCTTTCTTGAAGTTTTTTGGTCTGTGTAAGATTGCTTTCTTGAAGTTGTTTTGTCTGCCATTAATTAATGAAAGCACAACGAAGAGGATGCAGGAGGGGCTTGGAGGAATTGCAGTTCCATGGTGGGAGCATTATAGGGGTTGGGAGCTTCTTGCTTTGAACTCTCTCACTCCCTGTCTCTCTCTGCCTTGTGTGTGCATGCACGTCTATCTGTCTCACAATTGGTTGAAGTGTCCATTTGACCATTGTAGTTATGCTCTGTTCAGATAATCAGTTTCAATCGACAAATTTCTGCAGATAAATGAGTTTGTTAAACTTGGAGGGGACCAGCTTGTTCCATACTACAATGATATTCTTGGAGCCATACTGCCATGTATATCTGATAAGGAAGAGAAAATCCGCGTTGTAAGCTGATTGATTTATTCTTTTTTAACTGAAAAAAAAATTATGATATGCATGCAGTATTATGTCTTCATACACCATTTCATATTCTTGGAATTTTTTTCCAAAATTTTGTTTTAGGTTGCCCAGGAAACCAATGAAGAACTTCGTGAAATGAATGCTGACCCAGCTGAAGGATTCCATGTAGGTGCAATCCTCACCGTTGCTAAGAGGTGCAGTTCATCTGAACTAAAGAAATTTAGGTTTCAAATACCTCAAAATTGGTTGACTATAAGAAATTTTCTTTAAAAAATGATTAGCTGGCTAGCTGCTTAGGATAAATATTTCATATAACTGTAGGCCTGTCGCAAATATTCCTAATTCCACATATAATGACACCCTGGAAGTATGGAATGATTATTGATCTGCAGACTGTTTCATTTTTCAGACATATATCAAGTGAATGGGAGGCTACCCGAATTGAAGCATTGCACTGGGTTTCAGCTCTTTTGAATAGGCATCGTGCTGAGGTAGTTTAGCAGCTATCTGCAGAAAATTATATGATTGCTGGAGAGTGGAGTTACTACAAATTTGTTTGTTTGTTTGTTTTCTTTTTTTCATAGTTTGGATCTTTATTGCTTGTCTTGAACATAAATTTCCTTTTTCAATGGTTATTGGTGTGGCTTTTGAGGGGCAAAACCTGCTTTATTGTAATTTAATCCCTTAACTAGTTTGATGTATGATCTGGATATCTCTGTTCCCATTTTTTGATGTAGCTGAGCTGTTGTGGGGGGCATATTCCGCCCTCTAGTTAGTAATTTTTGTTGATAGTATGAAGGATTTCTTTGGTAGAGTTTTGAAACCCTTCTGATTTCAATCAGCTTAAATTGTCATATCTCAGTTGTTTGATGTATGTTCAAATTGAAGTTTTAGAAAACCAAATTAAGACCATGATAGATGCAACAATTAGCACCTTCTGGATTGACTGTCTCCTTTCACTACTCGGGACTTGAGTTTGATCTTTAGGAAAGATGGTGGCACAAATTTTGTTTTGCAGCACATTTGAATCCCTACAGTTGCTAGAATTTAGGAAACCCAGGTGATACACCGCCGCTGCATATGCTTCATTTGTGGTAATGAGCAAAATGTGAATTATTTTGAAGGGAAAGAACCTTGCTAAACCTCGAGTGAAAACCTTTAGATTGTTTCATAGTTCACTGTTTCATCAAGGTGGGTGATATGATATCTCATTGTATAATAAGGTGAGGGTAAGAAATTATGAAGGCTCAATGTTTATCATATTAGATGGGTCTGAAGCTAATCTATTAAGAAAACTAGAAAAAAAGGGCCTGATGCTGGTGGGTCTGACAATGTTGGAGGCAAAAATGGAGGTTTCTTCAAAGTTGAATAAAAGAAAAGGAATGACATATTTGAATTTAAAGATATACAAAGTTCTATAAATTATTGTAAGGGTGGCAAAGAAAGGTGCTGGGGAATATGCAGTTCATGTTCTTGTGCTTTTTATCAGGTGATGGGGATACCCTTTTATGCTTTCACAGTTATATTTGTTCAATTTTTTCATTTTCCTTTTGAAGGACACCCTTTGTCAGCTCGTTTATTGGCTCTTCTCCCACTTCATCAATTTCTTACTGTAAAAGCTGTTAACTTAGATTTTTAGTTTCATTTGGTTCCACTACAGTTGTCTATTGGTTTAATTTTTCCTTGAGTTTTGTTCCCTATTTCCCACCTTTGTTGTTACATTCCTCTAATGGAATCTCTCAATTTTGTTTTAAAATTTTGAGATGCTTTTTACTATTTCTATATATACTCGTTGTGCGTTGAGACTTAAGGGACCATTAAAAATATATATCAACTTATGAAGCATTGACGCCTTTTTGGGCTCAAAATGTCAGTATCTGACACACGTGGACATCGACACACCCCGGACATGCTGAGACACGTGTCAGACACGTTTCGATGCACGTTAATTTATTTTTTTGTCTGACTTGTTCCAGACACGTTCCGGATGCGTCCCGATACGTTTTGAATATACTTTGGACATGTCCTGATATGTTTTGAATACATTGAGTAATTTTATAATTTTTTAAAAACTGTGTGCCATTTTATAAATTTTAAAAAATGTGGACTGTTTTATAATTTTAAAAATTTAAAGCCATACCTCTTTCTTTCATTCCTTTTGATAGTCCCCACTCTTAGGAATATCTCATAGTCAAGAGAGATTTCTTCTTTCATAGTAGGTGACTTTTCTTTCACCAATTTTTTATAGAATACAGAGTCAACTCAAGAAAGAGAACATGAATACGGAGGTGAAGCAAATGAAGGCAATAACACAATTGATCTTTCGTAGAGTAAGTATTTGATTTCTTTATCACAGATGAAGACAATAACCGACAAATTTAGTCTAAAATAATAATGTTCATTAATTAAAAAATTATAAATCATAATTTTAGTTTACGTGTCCCCAATATGTCGTGTCTTTAATATTTATAAAATAGTGTGTCAATGTTGTGTAGTGTCAGTGTCCCGTGTCGGTGTCTGTGTTTCATAGATATCAATACCCATTATTGTAGTGCCTGTGAAGTGTTTCTGATACTTCGGTTTACTGTCTTGCATTCTATGAAATTTAATGCAATATTTTGTGTTCTTACTGGCTGGTTTGTCTAATTCATGGCCTATAGACAGGCCAATTTATTTAAATATCTCAAATATTGACCATGGATATAGGTGTTTGCTCTTTTTTGGGGATTATTCTGTGGTCATACTTACCTTGCATCAAATGTGGATATTGTTTCATGCTGGTGGCTTGTTTTGTCTTTTATCTGAAACAGGTCCTATCATTTCTAAGTGACATATTCAACACGCTTCTGAAAGCACTCTCTGATCCTTCTGATGAGGTAACCTGTTTCCTGCTTCTGACGTATAGCCATGCATGGGTAATCTATACACACGCTAGTACTTGTTTTCTTTCTTTTCATCACAACCACCTGTATTCAAATGCGGTCTACAAAGAAGGTGGGTGTTTCTTAAAGCTTATTGGTTATACATGGAACTTGTGATCTGTGTAGTAGGGTATGGACTCCATACGACGCCATACTATGGAGACATTATTAGCTGTGTGGTGAAGTGGAGAAGAGGACATCTGTACTCATTCTAGTGGTGATGTGTGCTTTCAAAAATCTTTTTTCTTGACGAGGGTATTTGCATGGTCAACATCCTTTTATATTTACTTACCTGGTATGCGTACATCAACTGCCTAGGTTACATGTGATTGTGATCACGTGCACTAGGATTTAGTTTCATAAAGGGGGAGGAATGAGATGGTGGAGACACAAGGGATTGCTTGGGGGTAGAATTCTGGTCACGCTCAAATGCATGATGATGGTAGTAGACAACTATCAATGCCACCCGTTGAGCTTTGGTAGGGTAGTGTTCTGAGACAAACAAGTGGTGTTACTAAGTTCTATGACTTTGAATTATACGCTTGCATTAAGTTTCTTATTTAGATCACCCTATTCATATAATATCATGTATTTTTTTTCCACTATTGGATAAGTTTTCAGCTCCTGTATAATATCCTAAAAATAAAAGTTGTAGAACAAGCAAATAATGTTGGAAAATGCTGTCCACTACACATTTCCTGATTTCCTTTTCCTCTTTTAGGTAGAGCCTGCAGCAATTTCAAGAACCAAAATATTTAGTCAGAACTAAGCACACAATACATGTTGAATAATATGCTCAGGTGGTTTTGAGGATGTACTTGTTGATATCTGCCTTGTGATGGACATAGTTCTTATTAAAATTTCTATTGGTTGCCTCAAGTTGAGTTTGAATTGTTGAAAACATATTTTACACTAGGATGGGCATATTATGAGGCCATACTGTACTCGTTATATCCTTTAGTTACACTTAGGTCAATCTATTGTGTTTCTGCTGTTGATTGGCAAATCCCATGTGTTGTTCCACATGGTTTATTATCAATTTTAAAGCTTTACTTGTAATGAATCTTTCTTTAGGTGGTACTCTTGGTGCTTGAGGTGCACGCTTGCATAGCTAAAGATACTCAGCATTTTCACCAGCTTGTTGTTTACTTGGTGGAGAACTTTCGGGAGGATAACTCCCTTCTAGAAAAGTGAGTTTGTCAATTATATTTTAAGTTGATTCTAACTTGCACCTTAGAGTGCGACCTGAAACCAGTGGTGGTTCATTGTGTCTTCATTATGATTCAGATTGGGATAGTGTGGAATAATTTATGTTTAAGCTTTTGTCTTTTACTGTTTTCTACTCAGGCGTGGTGCTTTGATTGTTCGACGCCTCTGTGTGCTCTTGGATGCTGAGAGAGTATACCGGGAGTTAGCTACTATTCTTGAGAAGGAAGCAGACCTGGATTTTGTATCTATTATGGTTCAGGTTTCGTCCTTTTCCAACTAATCACATACATGCACAGATGATGTTGGTAAATGGCTATGGACATCTGCTTCTGGTTTTTTGTGAAGCAATGGATTCCTGTTTCTTAATAAGAAAAAATACTGCATTTATCATCCGACCACTGCTGCACGTCATGAGTTCCTTTTGCCTACAATGGGGCAGACAAAATTATTGTTGTGAACCTCCTAATGAGAAACTAATTCCTAAGTCTTTACCAATGCGGCGACTAAATATATCTACAAGAAAATTGGAAAGTTGAACAAATAATATGAGAATTCATTAAAAGCACAGAGGGAATTGCCAAAATCTTCAGCATTTCACTGGATAACATTTTTGTTGTTCATTTGTGAGAAGAGGAAAAAGAGAAAGGACCTTCATCCTGGCATCAAATGAAGTCCTTCAAAGAATTCAGTTAGAATTAACAGGACAGCCTGTTTGTTTGAGCTTGAGATCTCAGGTTCAAAGAGGCTTATATAGTCCAACGTTCATTGGACCTTTCAATGGATGAAAAAAAGAAAAGAGAGAAATAATTATCACTTTAAGAAAAGTGGAGCCTAAATGATAGTTTACATGCACACATTAGAAATAAATTTGGGGTAATCCAATAAAATATAGAAAAGAAAATAGAAAGTTAAATTCTTTATAATTGTAAACACTGAGATGATAATAAAAAAGGCAAATTGTTACTAATGAAAAAGGACAAATCATAATGTTATTTAAAATCAATTTTGGCCAATAAATATTGTAACTGTTTAGAGAAGGAAACTCTTGTGCTGGCAGTCTTGCTGATGTGGGCAAGGGATGTAACAAAGGCTTTGTTGGGTTACGGCATCCCCTTACCCATGTCTGTCCTTTTAGGCCCATCTATGAAACTCATGTAGCTTTTAATAGCTGTGTTCTTATGTGAGACTCAGCTTTGATAGGTTTTACTTTGCATTGTGCTACAAAATTGTGCGAAAAAGGTCTTTTAAATGTATTAATCAAAGTATTAGTATGTATGGGTGGTCTTATGCATGAAGCTAACCCTTATTAATATCAAGTAGTATAGATAAAAAAGTTAATGCTTGAAAATTAAAAAGAAAAGAGAGAAGTTACAGATGCTATTTTCATGCTATGTCTAGTTTGGCTTATATTTAATGTTCTATAGCTTTATAGATGAATCTTCTCAGCCGAACTATTTCTGTGTGTTGGATTCTGTATATTCTCGTACAGCCTTCAGGTTGATGGCTTTTCTTTGATACAGGCTTTGAATCTAATCCTACTAACTTTATCGGAACTATCTGAACTTCGGGAACTTCTCAAACAGTCACTGGTCAATGCTGCTGGGGAGGACCTGTTCCTTTCTTTATATGCCACATGGTGTCATTCTCCTATGGCTCTCATAAGCCTTTGCTTATTAGCTCAGGTAACAGTTTTTATCTGGGCTGGCACTTGATTGCTCTATTCTTTCTTATGCCACCCCTTGCTTCCTCTTGGGAAGACTGCACAATAATTTCACTAACATGCTGTTTCATGTGATCCTTTTCAACAGGCATACCAGCATGCAAGCACTGTTATACAGTCTCTTGTGGAGGAAGATATTAATGTCAAATTCTTGGTCCAGCTTGACAAATTAATACGCTTACTTGAGACTCCAATCTTTGCTTATCTGAGATTGCAGGTTCTTTAACCTTTATGTGATCTATTGTGAAAGCTGTTGTCATGGGTATTGGTTGCTACCCAGTTATGCAGGCCAATAACCTGGGTTTAAATTCCCAGCGACGATCTAACCACAACTTACCTATTCAAAAACAAAAAGATGCCTGATTCAACATCTTATAGTTTATTTATTCTGGGCCACCCTAGTGCAAGTGGTTTTATACCCTAGTTTTTGCTGATATTTTTGTGTGCGCCATGATTAATTATCTCCAACCAATAGTCATTGCTTCTCCTACACATTATTATTGGCAATTATAATGCTTGTTGGCGATATTCGATTTGTGTCTCATGCTCTACACATTATGTTTCTGAAATTCATATTGGGTGACATCAATATTTAATGGTTCTTGCAGCTTCTGGAGCCTGGAAGATACGTATGGTTATTGAAATCCTTGTATGGTCTTCTCATGTTGCTTCCTCAGGTATAGTCTTTTGTCTCTTGTTTTTTCTTCTATTTTAGTGGTCTGCCTTGGTGGAGTTGTTGGATGACTTTCGTTACACAATTACTGAACTTTGTGGATATAATGATAGGAACCACTTAGGGTGTGCTTCTTTTGCATTGCTTTTGCCTCAAACACAATAACATCGTGCTTTTGAAACCAAAAGATGGTTTCTTAGGTGGAATGTAATATTCTTGGGTGGCCAAACTTGGGTTTATATCACTCAAATTGAGTCAAATCAACGGTACATCACAAGCATAGAACCAGAAATATTAAAATTAGAGTCATATCATATTCAATAACATGGAAATTTGGCTACAGCATGATTATGTACCTATGGCATTGTAATATCCAATCAACTAGAGTCTATTGTCGTTCAAATTCAATCCCTCAGGAGCTGAAAGCTTATGATAACAGATGTTACATTGTGTACAGATTTTGGTCCCTTCTAACTTCCACTTGTTCCCATGCCCTATCATCTACCCACCAGATTCTGTTACTAGCATATTTTTGAGGCTTCTACATGTTGAATCATTGCTGTTAATTTTCTTCTGTAGATGAGTAAGCTACAGCAATCAATTTTTTTTCCAGTTGACTTGATTCATAGATACGATCATCATTAAACTACAGTTTTTTTCCGGTTGGATTGGAATGCATTACATTGATGGTTACTAAAATCATCTGGAGTTGGACATGGGATAAAAATGGTGAAGAACAAAAGATTGCACTGTGCACTTAATCGGGATTTTGATTGTGAAAAGATTTTTTCTTTTTTTTTTTGGTGAGGGTTGGGGAAGGGGCAGGGAGCTTAAGCCAGCAACTCTGTTAAGGTTTTATTTATTTATTTTTGGGGGGGGGGGTTAATAGTATTAAGTAATTTGATGGAGAGATGGAGTGGGATATTAAATTAGTGTTTGTTTTATCTAGTGAAGTATTTATACTTGCTTGGTTATAGCTTTGAAACATGTTTTCTTTGTTGATTCTCACCCTTCCATGCCCTGTGTTCACTTGTGTACGAACAGTTAAATTTTAGTAAAACAAGCTTGCTAAATATAAACTAATATCGACACAAGTAAACATTCTTCTTTTCCTGGAAACTCTTATTTTATCAGAGGAGAATAAGAAGGAATGAGAAAGTACTTTCTGATGGCAAAAGCCTTGCATAAGATCTTGCTGGATGGACTTTCTTTACTTTGCTGCTGCTTCCTGTTGATACTGTTGTCGTTTGGTGCAGCAAAGTGCTGCGTTCAAGATACTGCGGACACGATTGAAAACCATACCTTCATACTCCTTAAACGACGATCAAATCCAGCCAATTTCAGGAAACCCTCATCCAAGTATTTCATATAACATTTCGAGGGGATCATTGATCGACGAGAATGGGAATCAAGGGACAGAAAATGGACACAATGGGATAAACTTTGCCTCAAGACTGCAGCAATTTGACCGGATACAGCAACAACACCGGACGCATGCTAGATTACAAGCCCAAAAACGAAAGAATTCAGCTTCTTCCTCTAAGGTTGGCTGAACATGTCTCCATTATTTGCTTCTCATTTGGCAGTGTTGCATGTGTCTATCCACTGGAAATTTGTTTCTTTGATAACCATCTGCATGTTAAATTGGTACTCCATAGTGGGTAAGTCCTTGTAGGTATGCCTATGAAGTGACCAAAAAAAACAAAAAAAAGAAAAAAATTGGAACTAGGCAAAGTGAAGAGTGTGTGAAATCAAATCATACTTTTTCGGTTTTTTTTATTTTTATTTTTAGGCAGTGCTATTTCTGATATTTTAATGAATTTCAGAAGAGGTATGAGTGTCACTATTTTATTGGATTGATTGATCTTGTGTGCAGGTCCAAAGACCGGAAGAGCAAAAGCAACAGTCGGTCATGTCAGATACGAATCGCCCTCCCTCACGATTGCCTGGTGGGGGCTTAGCACAGTCACAAGTGTAATTAGGCTGCTTCATTTCCCGTCTGCTGATACTGCTGGTACTCCAATCTCATTCTTTGGGTAGCCCAGATTTGATGCCATATTATTCATAAATTGTATTTTTTTAGCAATTTTTTCTCTTTTATTTTCCAAGGAAGGTTGGGCTGCTGGGTAATGGGTTTATTATAAAACCATTCTGTCTTCTGTTGAAAGGAGCAGCTGTGCCCATATGGTTCTGTTGTTTTTTTTATTGAAATCCATGTGGGTCAAGGGGGACATATTTAGAGGAGGCAAATACTTATTTTATATTTTTAAGTGTACATAATTAGCATCTGAAAAGATCTTAATCTGCATCATCATGCCCTTCAGTCGGTGGGTTCTCTCTCACCTCTCATTGGTTCATGCTTGTGGTGGATATATACTCCTGATTGATTTAAACCACTTCTCATTTCACATTATTTTATGGTAAGTTAGCAATGGCATTAGAGGTCCGAGGCAGTTTGACTCTTTTCTGGATTTCTTATCAATGTGACTATTCATCTCTCTTACCTTCACCTCAAGCCGTTAAGGCTCGAACCGCTAGCCATACCACCTTGTCTTAGTGTCAAATTGTTTTATAGCCCTCGTTTGTTCAGTTGGTTAGATCGATCTTTTCTATTATTTGAGTATTAGTGATCGCGCTTGTCTTACAGTATTTACAGTATTTATGTATTGGCATTTGCCTTGGGCACTTGTGCTTAGCAAGAGCTTTGTGTACTTGATTACCTTTTGTCAATCATCCAGTTGACCAACCAATTCTAATTGACAAAAAGCTTTTTTTTTTTAATAAAATAATCCTGTGAAAAGTAAATTAAAGACATATATAGGATGCTCCCGTTCAAGTTGGAAGTAAAATTGTCAATGAATAAATACAAGAGAGAGAAATGGAAAATGGAGATGTCAGCTCAGAAAAGAAGTGCTGCAAATGAAAAGGCCTTTTGACTGAGAAGGACGTTGTTTTTCTGACCTCCTCATGTTTGATTTGAAAAAATAAAGTAGAAGGATAAATTTTTTTATTTGGTTATAAATTTAATTAAAAATAAATATTTTTTAAAAATTATTATTTTTATTATTTATATAAAAATTATTATTTTTATATATGTAAAAATAATAATTTTTATAAATTATTATTAGGTTTAATAATAGTATTTGTTGGGTTTTAATATTGGGGCCTATAATGTACGGCCTAAAAGGACAGACACAAGGTTTAAGAGGCCTAAAGAGCTAAGCTGTTCGAGACTATTTCAGCATAAAAAGTCTGAGGACTTCAGATGTTTTCATGAGCCAAAATTAATCCGAGAGGTCAGCGCTTGACATAGCAACCCAAGGACCTTCCATAAGGAACCATAGATCCTTCAATAATCAATGGTACAATTGACGTCCGAGAACTATCTTTCTCAATGATTCCGCGTACTCGTGAAAGGATAAGATACACAACTTGAGGACGATGACTAGT
>JAOVVI020001592.1:0-23800 GCA_028571085.2 Nepenthes alata
ATCGTGGGCTCAAGTGGGCCAGGTCCGTAACCGTAAAAAGTCATTGTTGGGCCTATTGCTACAGTACATCCGATCAACGCCTGAGTTGACCGTCTGCACGCTGCTGATGACTGGATGGTCAATGATGTCGTTGACTGTCCTGGGCATTTCAGGAATTAGGCCAGCGTCTCGAGTTGGGCTGTTCACGAATTGACCGTCCAGTAGGCCTTCTTGGGCCTACGTTAATTTTGGGCCAACCCATTTTCTGTATACCCATCAAATATATTCAATCCAATCCCCATATAAAATTTTGTGTCATTAACAAGTATTTTGAGAATATATTTTAAATACTATTTAAATATTTATAAATAAGTTAATATTTTATTTATTTATTTATATTAGTGAGCCTAGAAAATAATAAATAGGATTTATTCTTAGGACCTTTCAGCCATTGGAGAAAAATTATACAATATATATTATTGTGTGATATTATTAATTACTAAAAATGCATAATTATTATAGTTTTAAGTGATGAACTAAATTATTCACAATTAAATAAATTATATGTATTTTAATAATTAGGGGTATTATATGTTAGTTTACTTTTGGTGTATTATAGAACTTCGATAAATAGAATTATCGTGTTAAGAAGTGTAGTGATATTGATAAATATAATCGACCAAGGTGTGATCATTTTATCTCTATTTAGAGTTAGTAATAATATTTATGTATTGTTAAATGTTCTTCAATTTAAAATTATTGAAAGAATTTGAAGTATCATCATTATTAAAAAAATATTATGTTATTGATATTAATTTTATTGGTAATTTGTTTGATTAATATATTTTTTTATGCCGAATGATTGATATTGCAGGAATAAATATTAATTTGATATGTATATTGAAACCAGATTTGATCCAGTTGATTTTTTAGACGGACTCTTTGATTAACTGACTTGCATCTATATTATAAATCTAAATGACTGGTCAGAGATATTAAAAATTTTCTCAATTTATGTATTATTTGGTTATAGCAGATAATACTGAAGATATAAAAAGATGTCTCTTTTTGTACTAAATTTGTAGATTTAGTGGGACATATAATGGTTTGCGTGAGACTATTTGAATTTGGTCGACTATTAGATAGACTATTTGATACATATACTTGTTCAGTAGAAAAGTTTTTTAACAGTATAGATTTTTATCTGGTTAGATGAATTTTTTGATAATTTATCTGCTTATCAATCTGATATTTATGAACAACACAAATTGTATGGTATTATAATGTTTGA
Organism: Nepenthes alata; assembly: GCA_028571085.2. Classification (NCBI taxonomy): domain Eukaryota; kingdom Viridiplantae; phylum Streptophyta; class Magnoliopsida; order Caryophyllales; family Nepenthaceae; genus Nepenthes; species Nepenthes alata. The sequence goes on from JAOVVI020001592.1 coordinate 1,271, forward strand.
TAAGTTGGATTTCATATGGTGTGCCCCTACAAATATTATGCATTCTTACAATTTGTTATATAATAAAATGGAACAAAATTTATTTTAACAACTAAACAGAAAATATGTTATTAAAGAAACGATGGTTGTTTAAGTTTGTTTTTTTTATTGCCGGTTTATGACAAATATCATCGCCCTCGAGACTCGTAAAATGCCGAAGACACCCGCGTTTTCTCATTTCTGTCACTTTGAAGTTGGTTGCAACGATTCTCTCGGTACTCTGATTTTCCACTCAAAAGTATAGCCAGTTGATTCGCCGGCCTACTAGCTTAAATCACTCTTCAGGTTTGATTCTGTTTTTAATACTTAAGGCGGTGTTGATTTAATAATTTCCTCTCAAATTAGTTGAATCTCTCTCTCTCTTTCTCTCTCTCTCTCTCGCTCGCATTCACCCTAACAAGCTGCGAACAATTTCATAAACGCACTTGTTTTTAGGCTTTGGATCAAAGTATCGTGTGCCATTCCGTGGTGGGTATTTCTCCATATCTGTAAGCCCTTTGATATTCGCATGCTTTCTCTCACTTTGTTAATTAAAGTTTGTATGAGGAATCGTAATAGATTTTTCCATTTTTATCTTAAATATCTTCTATTGCATGAAAATTGACAACTATGGACGCTCGTTAGAGAATATGTTTATCCTTTTTTATTTTAATTTCAGGGGGTTTCCCTTGAATTTGCTAATTTGACGGAATAATTTTTGGTTACTGAGATTCCCTTCCTGTTCTGGTTAGTTTTGTCGTGGTGGAGAAAATAATGGTATCTGTAATTGCTGAAAAACGGCTGTCAGAGAATGGGGAATGTTATTTTGTGACCCATAAGCCCAAGTACACGCGACGTAGAGTCTCTGCTGTCCGTGATTTTCCTCCTGGTTGTGGGCCAAATGCCCAGGTGATTAATCCAGGGGCCAATGACGTGGTAATTGACGTTGATAATGCCCCTAACAATGGTTACAAGTGCGGTGAACTCTTTGATATAGGGGTTAAAATGAACTCAGGAAGTGTATCTGAGACCCAGACAGATGGTAAGCCTTCCTATTCAGATGCCACTGCAAAGGCAACAAGTTTGTTTGGTAAAGATGGTGGAATGGACGTGGGGCATGAAGGTGAGGAGCTGAGAAAGGAGTTTGATAATTTAGGTCTAGTTGCCCTACCTAATGGATCAGTGGTTGAAACCTTTAAATCCTCTGAGAACACGCAAAAGAAGGATTCAGAATCACTCATGACCGAATTATGGATTGAAACTCATGATCCATTGAAAGATTTGATAACAGCGGTGGCAGAATCGTCAGGTACAATGAAGAGCTTGGATTCATTGGATCTTAAAGAGAGGGTCAAGGATGCTGGGACACAAAAGATGGTTGAGGGAAATGATGTGGGATCATGTTCATTGTCGTATTACCCAATTCCTTCTGATCTTGTGTGGAGGAAACGGAAATATCCACCTAGAAGGAGAGTCTCTGCTATCCGAGAATTCCCACCTGGGTGTGGAGCAAGCATGGCCAGTTTTAATAAAAATGATAGCTGGAAAGTTTCTTCTAAGGGGGATCAGCTATTATGTGGAGATAAAATGGATGCCGAGAAGCATGCAGACATTTTGAGGACAGATGTAAAAGATTTGACAGAGCATGTTTATGATGAGGATCCTCGTAAGGCCAAGATGAAAGGAGTTGTTTATGGAGAATCTTGGATTCAAGCTCAAGCTGAATCCAAGTCCCATAAAGGTGCTTCTAGATCGGTAATTAGGCCAATTCGGATCTCTGATATGGAGGAATTGCCGAGAAAGGCCGAAGTAAAGAGTCATAATTGCTATGAAAGTAAATCAGGAAAATTGGATTATAGTGGAAAAGGGCAAAGAATTGTGGGCCGAGAGGCTAGGGTGAAGACAGAGAGAGTGTCTTACCTGAAAGAAAGCAGGAGAAAGTTAACCAGCGCTTCTTGCAGCCAAATTCCATCGCAAAAAAAATGCATGGCTGGTGTAAATGATGAAAATAAAGTCGTGGTTGTGAAAGGTTTAATGGCTGCAGTTAACTGCCCGTGGAGGCGTGGAAGAGCAGCAGTTAAATCTAGCCCATCAACTACAAGTATGAAAGGAAATAGGGCAAAGAGGAGTAGTTTTGCATGGCATTATAAATCAAAAGCATTGTTTGGTAAAAAGCAAGATGATGTAGGAAAATTGACAGGAAAACCTATAAAGAGCATCTCACCTCTGATGGAGGGAGATGCTGATGAAGGTGCCAGTCAAATGCAAATGGTTCTTTGGAATGAAGGAGACGCTTATGATAATGATGGTCAGCTGCAAAACGACCTTCAGTTGATAAAAAAATGGCATAACTTAAGCCTTCCTCCGTTTGGTGCTGCTTGTTCAAGTGATAAAGGTGCTCGGATTAAGGTGAGGGAGACACTACGACTATACCAGGCTATTGTTAGGAAGCTCTTGCAAGAGGAAGAAGCAAAGTCAATGTCAAAAGAAAATTCCATCAGGAGGATTGATCTACTCGCAGGAAAGATTCTCAAGGATAAAGGGAAATACGTTAACACAGGTAAACAAATACTGGGACCTGTTCCAGGAGTGGAAGTAGGTGATGAGTTTCATTACCGTGTAGAACTTATGATTATCGGACTTCACCGTCCATTGCAAAGTGGAATAGATTATCTTAAGGTAGGTAAAAAGATCATTGCGACGAGTATTGTGGCTTCTGGTGGTTATGCTAATGATGTGGATAGCTCTGATGTATTGATATACACTGGACAAGGGGGAAATGCTACTGGTGGAGATAAGCAGCCTGAAGATCAGAAGCTTGAAAGAGGAAATCTAGCCTTGAAAAATAGCATAGAAGAAAGAAATTTTGTGAGGGTAATTCGGGGATTCAAAGATACAAAGTTCTCAGAGTTTGGTGATGGAAGGGGTAAGGTTGTTGCAACATACACTTTTGATGGGCTGTATATTGTGAAAAAATACTGGCAAGACATTGGGCCCCACGGTAAGATGGTTTACAAGTTTGAGCTGAGAAGAGTCCCGGGTCAATCAGATCTCTCTTGGAAACATGTGAAATCCAAGAAATTTAAAGCAAGGGAGGGTCGGTGTGTCGATGACATCTCGGAAGGGAAAGAGGTATTTCCAATTTGTGCTGTTAATACCATTGACAACGAGAAACCTCCAAAATTTACATATATCACTCGCATGGTTTTCCCTGATTGGTACCATTCTTTACCTCCCCGAGGCTGTGATTGCGTAAATGGATGTTCCGATTCAGAGAAATGTGCATGTGCTGTTAGGAACGGAGGGGAAATTCCCTACAACTATAACGGCGCAATTGTGGAAGCAAAACCCCTTGTTTACGAATGTGGTCCTTGTTGCAAGTGCCCTCCTTCTTGCCATAATAGAGTTAGCCAGCACGGGATCAAATTTCAGCTTGAAATCTTCAAAACTGAATCAAGAGGCTGGGGTGTCCGATCCCTATCTTCCATCCCTTCTGGTAGCTTCATATGCGAATACCTTGGTGAGCTACTTGAAGATAAGGAAGCCGAGCAAAGAACCGGCAGCGACGAGTACCTGTTTGATATTGGCCAGAATTACAATGACCATGCTTTATGGGACGGACTTTCGACTATCATGCCGGATGCAGGATTGAGTGCTAGTGAAGTTGTCGAAGAAGGTTTTACAATAGATGCAGCGAAATATGGGAACGTGGGAAGGTTTATAAATCATAGTTGTTCTCCTAACCTTTATGCGCAGAACGTCCTATATGATAACGACGACAAGAGAATTCCTCACATAATGCTTTTTGCTGCTGAGAACATTCCTCCTCTGCAGGAGATGAGTTACCATTACAATTACAAGATCGATGAGGTTTGGGATTCTGATGGAAATACCAAGAGAAAGAATTGCTACTGTGGTTCTTCAGAGTGCTCTGGCAGGATGTACTGATGCACTGTTTGATGTCTTTCACTGTAAGTCTTCTTGAATATCTTGAGTCTGACCCCCCCCCCTTTTTTTTTGCATCTGGTTGCTTCATTGAAAAGTAATCATTTTTTTCATAAGCCATCAATGCCCCAATAAGATTGCATTTATTAGAGCACACGAAGCTCCTTGTCTTTGTCATCTTGAGTGCATGCTTGCTTGAATGAAATATTCTTTCTTGATAGTATTGGATGCATATCTCCAATAGGGATTCCTCCCTAGAAGCTATTATCCTTAGACAGAGCAAGCTCTAGATCCTTGAATCAGAATTCATGCACACCACAACAAAGACAATAGGTCAAAGAGCCGAGGTATTTTTCCTCAGGATGATTGCTTAGACACCCAAGTCAGTCTAAAGCACCAAACTTAGAAGCAAGAAATTGCATCCATTAACGTGAGGTTTGGGGGCGATGCGACTACCTCTGGATGAGCTGATCCCATTGAGGTTGCCTAGGGGGATCTGCTTTGACGTAGAAGTTTACTTTTTCCTTAGCTTGGTCTTACCTATGTTTTGCTGTGACCCTCTGGCTTTGCTCAACCGATTTGCTTTGATGTGAGGTTTATCTTTGGACTCCATGTCACTGTGCGGTGAGTTATGATTAGCTACTTGAAGAAGCTTGTGGGCTATATATCCCCATGAAGGTTGTCAGCTTCAACTTGTCAGTGAGGTTTGGGATCCCCTTAGCCTTTGCATTGAAGCATGCTAGGTATTATGTCAGACTCTCACTCGGGGCTTCGTGCATGCTGGATAGATGCCAGGGATGTTTCTTGATCCTCCTACAAGATGTCAACTCGTCCTGAAAGGCCCTGGAATTCTATCGGGACGAGCCATATGATTTTGCTTGAGGTCGTTCAAACCAACTCAAACTACACACGATGGTTTGACATATGCGTGGTTTGGTTGCAGTTTGATTTTTATCCCAACTGCATTTTTGGTCTAGTTGCAGTTCGAAAACTTAAACTGAACCAAGTCAATCCAATCCAAACATAAGCATTTACAATTATATATAAATACATAAATATATATCTATATATGCCAAACATAACTTTGATTGCAACGAAAGATGTCTTTATCATGCAGATTTTTATTATTGTGACTCATCTTTCCATATAAATGGTTGAATTTTTTATTCCTTAAATAGTTTATTATTACATAAAATATTAGAGGATATTGTTTGTTGTTGAAATTGGTACATTTCAAACAAATTCTAATGCTATAGAGATGCTTTGGATGAAGTTGAAAAGTTTAAATAAATTAAATCAAGTTATATTTACTTTTCTACTAAATATATTTTTATTTATTTTATATAAATTTCCTAATTAAATAGTATTTTACATATTTTATTATCGGATTACTGTGGACCATGTCCAAAGTTGACATTAGAGCAATTCTTGTTCAGTGATTACTTTTTTCACTTATAATGTTGTTTTGTATTTCTTTGCTATTTATTTCTGCAACATTTGTTATGATATGTTAGAACATATTAGAGATATTATTATGTTAATATTATTGCTTGTTACTTTGATGTTTATATAAAATATACAAAATTGATCAAGTAATTTGTAGACTAATGAGTTTAGTACTACAAATTGTATAAATTGTCTAAACCAAACCAACCTTCACATTGATGGTTTGGCTCAACCGACAGTTTGGTTCAGTTCAGTAAAAATCAAGCCGCATATTGCGGTTTGGTTGCAGATTATCCTCTGATCTGCAACTAAACTGATTTGTGTTGACCCCTAGGTAGAAGCACATCCTAGCTCCCCCTTTAGAGTCACGCAGTAGCTTTGTCACAGCTCTAAGGTTCTCAAGCCTTGAAAGATACGCAAAGTAAAGAAATCAAGGTGATCCAATGGCGCCATACTTTTGTGATATATGGCAGGTTGGGCATCTTAAACTTTCTGGGGAGGAGATACCTCTCTAGAATTTCTGCAGTGAAGGGGGTTGTCTTATTTAGCAGAGGTGTCCTCTTGTTCCTGTCCGTTGATGACCTGCAGCTCTATTTTTTGAATCCTCTGCTTTATATCCAAAGAGGAAGCAATTCTTTGGGCATTTAAGAAGTCCTTAGCTAGGTATGATTGGCTGAGACTGTCAGGCTTTAGAATGCAGGTTGGCGACTTATTGTTGGATGGCCCCTCCTCTCCATTGCAATGGGCTTTTGACATTTGTCGGGACCCAGAGCTACAATGTTTCGTCTCTTGTTCTCTTCTCTCAGAGGTTATAGAACTTCATGGCAGGAGACATTCACCTCTTTCAAGACTCAGGTCCTCTACCTTTGATATGATGACATATCATGAATTTGCCACAGCATTAGAAAATGTCGGTATTGGGGCCTGATATTGATATTGATTATATGCTTCACTATAATTAGTCATGGTATTACAAACCTGCTACAACTCTGAGGCTGATTGTATAAGTCTAACCTCAATAAAGTTTTACATACCACTGCATAATTACAAAGTTGAAAATGACACCTAGTGAGATTGAAATGGGAATTCTAAATCTGTGTAAGTGACCTGCACACCGTTTAGTACACAAAATACTTGAAACTGGAAAAAATCTAGGGGAAAAAGCTGTCAGGTGTATGATTAACACCTTCCTCTTTTCTCCTTTCTGCTCCTCTCATGTTTTTATTCAAATGCAGAATGAAACTGTTCAAAAAATATTGTGTAAAACTGCACAACTACATTTGGTTTATATAGAAAATTGACATGTCGTTTGAGCCCAGGTCATGCTTGCATCAAATGCCTAGCTACAACCACTCTCTCGCTCAAGCATTGACCATGTGCTATCATCATGTCTTTGCCGCTTGAGCTATGTTTGTTTGCATGCCATTCTAGCATCATAAAATTGAAAAAAAAAAAGTGTTGTATGACGTGTTATGTGTCTCACATGGGAGTGACCCACCCTAACAAAATTTTCCTTTCTACTATTCCTGTGAATGAAAGTTACTGATTGCCCTCAGGCAACTGCACCAACTTAAAGGTATGATTCTCATGTTATGACTTCATCTCTTCTTCCATGGCATCATTCCACTCTTTATGATCATCTACCATGGCTTATGTACAACAATCGGGTTCTTTCTGATTAGTAACACATTTAATAGTAGAGAACTGCATAGAATGTTGTAAGTCTCCGGTAGACCTACTGAGTGGAACTGCAGGTGGAATTGTAGGTGCATGATGTCAATCATCAACGTCAGGAGCAGTACTGAAATCACCTACACCTTGTCAGACATCGTGAATGTCCCTAACACACCACCCTGAACATCACTCTTAATGGAAATTGGCAACTAGTCAAAGATACCAGATTCATATCCATCAAGCTGTCAATATTACGAGGAATCAATCTGTTTCTCTTGTCAGTATTATCAGGGATCTGATCTTCAATGTTTACCATATCTATGTTTCTGACTAAATCCTTCTCAATAGAGTCATACAATCCGTGGCTAAGCTCGTCTTGACCATAAATGAGAAAAACAGACTACCGGGTTGTAGCCCCTAACTTCGACCTTTTATCCCTCGGAACACAAAAGAATGCCTTTATCCTATCACAAAAGTCCAGAATATCACCCTGCAGAGGAATACTAGGAGACAAATTACTGACGTGAGCAATGTTCCTCCCAAAAGGATCTAGGCAACCTTGCCTCTAAAAGCTAACAATTGACTCTCCATTACTGCCTTGCTCATCCTCTTAGCCACACCATCTAGTATAGGTGTCTTCTGATGTCTAATGCCTTGCCATCGACAATGCTCATCAGATGCCCATGTGTACTTGTCACCCTTATAACTACGGATTCACTTCATCCTCTTCCTAATTTGCTTCTCAACTGTAGCCTGAAATTGCTTTAACACATTGGGTGCCTGATCCTTTGAACCAAAGCATAGAATCAAAGCTTCCTCAAACCATCGTCAACAAACATAACAAAATATGATGGGCCACCAAGTGATCTTTTTTTTATTGGACCATAAACATCAGAATGTACTAAATTCAAAGCCTTGATCTTCTTGCTGATGCATTGTACTAAAACGAAACTCCTCTGTTTCTCCACCAAACAGTCAATACAGTTGCTCACCTTTGCTATCTTCACACTAGAAATAAGACTATTCTTGGCCAACAAATCAAGCTTCTTCGTGCTTATGTGACTAAGTTGCCTATGCCAAAATATAAAAGAATCATCTCTCTTGGCACATTTATGTTGCTTCAGGAAATTGGAGCTTCCATCAAGTAAACACTTCTTTCAACGAGCTATACAACTAAGGAGTCCCTAGTGAGTTTTCATTGATCTTCGTTGATGTTGGTGCAAAAGCCCTCATTGTAAAGCTTTTGCATTGAATTAAAATTCAGATGGATGCTTGGTACATGTCAAACAGCCTTGAAAGTTAATCTTGCTCCAATGTTGATCTTCAAACACATCTCCAATGCCAATTATCTGAGACAAATCATTATTTACCTTCAATACCTCAAAATCAGGGTAATGTAAGATGTGAATAAATTATTCTTAATATATCATGGTGCGAAGCACCACTGCCTCTTGGCAAGCAAGGCTGATCATATTCTCATCACACCTATGGATGAGATCACCAGTAGTGGCAGTAGAGACTGGTTCATCACAGTCATGATCTCTCTTCTCTGGTTTATCACCACCACTCTTGTTCTGTCTCTTCCATTGATAGCAATGCTTCTTAATATACTCCAACTCAAGATTCTTGAATCTTGATCTTGACTTGCTTTGGCTTTCATCTCTCCCCGTATGACCTTGGACTTGGAACTTACTTCTCCCTTATTCTTGGTAATTAAAACCTTGGATTGCAATGAAGAACCACCTTGGGACTTCAGTTCTCATCTCTACATTCAAGACTCCTTCCTTGGTTAGTTCCTTAGATACAATACCACTTGGAGCTGTGTTAATACGTAAGATACAGAAAATCTCCCAAAAGTCCGGTGGAGTAGTAAACAACCAAAGCCCAAATATCTCGTCATCTAACTTAATGCCCATATCAGCTAATTGATCATGTGTCCCATGAAATTCATTTATTAGCTACAAAACTCCCTTCTCTATACCTCATTTGCTTAATATTCTTAGGGAAAACATCCTTCTTAATGTCTTATCTTTGATGCATATAACACTTTAGGGACATTACAAATGCATTGTTAATATTATCATCAATAAACTGCTGAATGTATCCATATGCTTACTCAATGCTCAAATTCCCAATCCTCATCAGTCTTGGATTATATTGGCTGTTACTTTTTTTTTTTATCTTAAACCTTAAGATCTTTTATATTTGCTCATCTAAAGTTGAGTTTTTGAGTTGTCAACACTGGCAAATGTAGTGATCTCACAAACAATAGATTTGTTTTGTTTCTCCAAATGTGGTAGTTTGTGCCATTTGAAAGAATGATTTTGTTTGCTGTTCCCTCCATCATTCAAACAAATCAAATCACAATAACCTCTCTTTGATACCACTTGTTTGGAGAAAACACTCACCTTGTTTGAATTTAGGGGGTAAAAAGCACAATCATAATGCAATACAAGAATTGCAAAAAACGTAAATCGGGAGCACAACACAAGCAAAACCTCTATCATATCAGAGGTGAAAATCTACAAACTTCCTCGTGACATCAATGAAGCTACCATGAAAGCTATGGACCGAGAAATGGCAAACAAATTAAAGAAATAATTTTAAATTTTTATGTATCGACTCCAAATCAAATTTTTTGGTATTTATATTTTTATCCACTAATCGCAGCCAAATTTTCATATTAGCAAACATACCCCTCCTCTTTCCATAGCTATAGACAGGCATTTTAAGAATGTCTTAATGATAAGTGGTTAATGATGATGCGTGATTTTGCTTAAGATAACAAAATCCAAAATGCCTATGTGGACTAGCTAGCTGTATATAGCAAAATAGCAAAACCTGACCTGTGCGCTTGCTCACCTTTCTCTGCTAAAGCTAGCTATGTGATATGCTCGCTTTGTCCATAATTTCTGCATTTCGAATCAGCCTATAAGATAAAGGAGAAGAACTATGGTAGTTAAATATTTCATTAGTCTTCTAAGCTAAGATTCCCCAACATGCTCCCTACATGTCTTGACACAGGTCAGACAAGCTCCGTTGCACATCCGAAAAATTTTTATTTTTTTAAAATTTTGACACACTTCGACATATTTGGACATGTTCAACACGTTTTTGGACACATTTTTGTTTATAGCGATTTGTGCCCTTTTTCAAGAAATCCACATTGTTCACATGGAGAGAGTAAGATGTGAAAAATTTGTCGAGATGCATTCAATTCACTTGGGATGTTGGATAGCTAGAGATTGCACATCTCTCATTATATAAGCAGAGTTGGAGCATATTGCTTTTACTGATGATAAGATGTAAATGGAGACAATAAAAAAAAATGATGTAGATGTTGAAACTTAAAACTAACATACTTCTACATTTAGTTGCTATTTGTTGTGTTTTTGGATTTTGGTTGTACGGACGGAGATCCACAGATGTCCTCGGATCTTTTTGAGCGTACTTGGATAGAACCCGTGCAACACAAAGAGTAAGGATGTCCTCTTAGATTAGACGATGTGGTTTTGAGAGATAGAGAGAGAGAGAATAGTAGTGACACGCAGTATTTTATGTGGAAAACCCTCTCTTGAATGAGAGGGAAAAACCACGGGACTCTTGGTCCGTAAATAATCTCACTAGGGTTATTTTGGTTACAAAGAAACCAAGTTACAAAGGAGAGTGAATGAGAACAGGACTTAAGATGGCGACTCTCTAGGATTACCCTCACTATTACGAGTGTTCTCTCAGTTGCGCAGCGAGGGCGCCTTTCTTTCTCTCTCTATGAGCGTAAATGCAAGTGCAAAACGTTCCCTCCCTTTGTTAGGTACACAGTAAATGTATATATAGTGCTTTGAATCCTCCTACGTGGAGCGCCCACGTGGAGCTGGCGTGTGCAGGGGATCTTGCTACCAACTCTACAAATCTATCTTGCCGCGTCAGAGACGTTGCGTGCATGCAGGCTTGTTACATAAGATGTCACCTCTACAGTGATCGTGCGTGCTTTGCAAGTCATCATTCCCTGTGAAGATTGCGCGATGCAGATATTGCGCGTGCCTTTGCGAAAGTCAACCCACTAAGCCGGTGTCCTTGGTCGTCCTGAGCTTCCTTTTTTGTGCTCATCTCGTTGGAGATTTCTCAGAACTCTCGTCCTTGATAAAGGCTTTTGGCCTTTATTAAGTTCGCGGGCGTTGGCGCCAAATGTCCTCGGGGCTTTATTGGAGACTTTGGTCTCTTATGGAGTCCTCGAGCCTTCCAAGCTAAGTCAGTCTTTCGGACCAATTCAGCTCTTTAGGCCTATCGGGACGTGGTTTGAAGTCCTCGGGCTTCTAAGACCAATTTAACCTCTTAGGCCAAATCAGCTAGCCTCGTGGGCCTCTTGGGATATGGGTTCAGTTTTTGGACCTTTTATTTGAGCCCTGGGTATCAATACCTATCACGAGGTCCCCATGCCAAAGGGTTTGAGAACTTCAACCTTTTGGCATGTCCATTGTCCGCGGAAGTATCTTGAGCTAAGGTATTCGCTCTGTGGCGCTGTTCAGCAGCTGCCTGATGCTGGCGTACATTCCTTTCTTCTTGCAAATGTCCTTGGATATAGTTGAGACCAATGGCCCGGGGACGTCTTTGATACAAGTTGCTTGACCAGAATGTCCGGGGACTTTTTTGAGACTTACAATCTGACAAAAATATTCGAGGACCTTTTGAAGTCAATGGTCTGATCAAACAATCTCAGAAATTTTTGAGTTCTAGACACTGGTGGGCACCACTAAGTGATAGTCGTTGTCATATATGTGTCTGAGACTAAAAATGTCCTCGGGCATTATTGAGACCAGAAGCTTGATGAGAATGCGTCCGAGGACTTCCTTTGAATTCGAGACGTTAGCTTGCGCCGCCAACTGAGTCTTTAAATGCGCAATGAATGCGATTGACACCGCCTTGAAAATATAAGGGCTATCATTGCCGTCTGCAGTGAATGGGAGGTTGATGCATGGCCAGGGTATGATGAGGAGCGCCTTTTGAACTTTCAGTCATCTCAAAAAGCTTTACATGCCCTCATTTTTACTTTTGCAACCCAAAGTTTTCTCTCGAACTCTTGTGGCTTCGTTCTTTCAAACTTTGCGCCTCCCATTTCTTTGCGTTCTTTCTTCCTTGCATTTTCATACCTTACGATGGCTCTTGGCGTGAAAGATATTACTTCTTCCCTCTCTTTGGCTAACCTTGAGGCTATTCGTGAAGTACAAAATTCCAAGCTCAATGGCAATGGTGGTTCCTGATGCCCATGAGAGGGCTTGTAGCCCACCTGATGGTTTTATCACTTTTTACAAAGTCCACCTCAAGGGTGGGCTTCGTTTTCCCATTCCCTTGGAGCTGTACCACATCATGATGGAACTCAAAGTTCCAGTTGCAATGTTGCAGTCAAACGCTGTCAGGTACATTGTGTCTCTTTGCGTTTTTTCTTGTTACTACAACATGGTACTTGATGTTGCGATGGTGAAGGTGATGCTGAGCTTGTTTCCACCAAAAGGTGGAAGGACAAGTTTTTCTTTCTTCGCGTCCGTGAGAATTGGGTCATCTCCAATGTTTGGGGGAACGTGGAACCCAAACATTGCAAGGACGCCTCAAATGATGAGAGGGCTGCTGCGAAGAATGTCACGGACTTGGTGTTGTCCAACCTTGGCTCCTTCAACGAAAACAAGAAGAACAGATGGCTGAAACCCGAGTACTTGGCGAAAACCAAGTGGGAGCCTCAACCCGAGGACTCTGGTGCCGCTGCTGCTCCTCCAGCGAAGAAGAAGTTGAAGAAGCAAAAAGCTCTGGTTGTTGATCGAGGAACAGTCCAAGCGGACAAAGAAAAGTCGCCAGACTGAAACTTCGAAACGTCTCCCTAGCTTCTTGCTTCACGTGAGTAAGGTGTCAGGGCTGCTTCTCAATCCTTATGCTGGAGGCAAATTGTGAGAGAAAATTAGCTGCCAGCTTGTTGAATGACTGAATGGAATTCGCTGGCAGTTCGTAGAATCATATTCTCGCATTTCCTTTGAGTGTCAACGGAAAGTATTGATACATGGTCATCTCATCCAAGCCTTGGAGGCTTAGATGCTTACGAAAGTGATCGAGATGATCCATTGGATCAGCGCTTCCGTCGTACATGTCGAGATTTGGCATTTTAAACTTTGGGGGGATTAGCTTCGTCCTAATCTCCATTATAAATGGCGAATGGCGTAGGTCAGCTCCTCCTCTATTGTCTCCACGAAAAACTTGTTGCTAGACTTTCTCCAGCTTCTCCTCCACGTGGGGTGGAGTCGCCATCTTCTTCTCGTTGAGGTAGTTCCTCAACTCGTAAGGGTCTTGGACAGTTTGCGGCTCCGATAGGCTCCTAACCCTTGAAAGGACCTCATCGCGGGGAGCTGCTTCCTGAATGGTGCGCTTTTGATTATCACATATAGATCGGGGATTTCGCCTTTCTGGGCTCTCCTCTTGGATCTGAGGACCCAAGCGACCTTCAAGTCGCTGTGGGACTTTGCTGCTTGAGCAACCTGTGTCCTCGGATCCTTGTGCTGATTGGCTTGCTTCGTGGGGTTCTTCTTCCCCTTATCCTTTCTTTGGGACGTCATGGTCTGAGAGGCCTTGGATGGCGCTCTCTTTAGCCACTGGTCCATCTTTGAGCAGAGGGTCTGGACGGTTTTGGACATGTCGTCCATCCTCATTGCCAACGCCCGTACGTACGGATTAGGATGATCCTCTATCTTGATGCACGCAGTCGGGCCATTGCCACATGAGGCAGCATCTCTGATTGGGGTACTAGCTTGTTCTCTTTTGTTCACCATTTATTGATTTCTGGAAGATGTGCTAACCTGACTTTTAGTCGGTTCCCACAGACGGCGTCAATGTTTCGTTTTTAGATCCCGGTCGCTGTATGGACGGAGATCCATAGATGTCTTTGGATCTTTTTGAGCGTACTCGGATAGAACTCATGCAATATAAAGAGTAAGGATGTCCCCTTAGATTAGAGGATGTGGTTTTGAGAGATATATATAGAGAGAGAGAGCAGTAGTGACACACAGTATTTTACGTGAAAAACTCTCTCTTGAATGAAAGGAAAAAACCACGAAACTCTTTATCCGTAAATGATCTCACTAGGGTTATTTTGGTTACAAAGAAACCAAGTTACAAAGGAGAGTAAATGAGAACAGGAAGTAAGATGGCAACTCTCTAGGATCACCCTCACTATTACAAGTGTTCTCCCAGTTGCGCAGCATGGACGTCTTTCTTTCTCTCTCTCTCTATGAGTGTAAATGTAAGTGCAAAACGTTCCCTCGCTTTATTAGGTACACAGTAAATGTATATATAGTGGTTTGAATCCTCCTATGGAAGCACCCATGTGGAGCTGGCGTGTGCAGGGGATTCTTCCACCAACTCTGCAAATCTATCTTGCCGTGTCAGAGATATTGCGTGTATACAAGCTTGCTTCGTTTGATGTCACCTCTATAGTGATCGCGCGTACTTTGCAAGTCATCATTCCCTGTGAAGATTGCATGTTGCAGAGATTGCGCGTGCGTTTGCGAAAGTCTACCATCTGAGCTGGCGTCATTGGTCGTCCTGAGCTTCCTTTCTTGTGCTCATGCCGTTGAAAATTTCTCTGAGCCCTTGTCCTTGATAAAGGCTTTTGGCCTTTATCAAGTCTGCGGGCGTTTGGTGCCAAATGTCCTCGGGGCTTTATTGGAGACTTTGGTCTCTTACGGAGTTCTCGAGCCTTGCAAGCTAAGTCAGTCTCTCAGACCAATTCAGCTATCTGGACCTCTTGGGACGTGGTCCCAAGTCCTCGGGCCTCTAAGACCAATTTAACCTCTTCGGGCAAATCAGCCTCGTGGGCCTCTTGGGACGTGGGCTCAGTTTTTGGACCTTTTATCTGGGCCCTAGTTATCAGTACCCATCACTATTAATATTTGATATTTATCTTTACATAAGTTTTTATTTGTATTTGATATCTTTTGATAATTTTAAATTGCAAAGTGGTAAGTCGAAATATAGATATTGATTAGTATACAAAAGAATTTTTTGCTATATTAAGTTTTATCTTAATTTGTTAAATTATATTATTATTTTTCTATAATAACTTGTTGAACATACTATAATGTAACTCATTTATATCAGTTCAATTACGTACCATTTTCATATGAAAGTTTTTTGTATGGAAATATAGAAAATATACATTTTTATTGCTTATTAATATAAAATTGTGTAGTTATCTATTAGAAAAATGATAAACTAAGATTTTTGTTAAAGTGCCTCCAATGTGTCACGTCTTGATTTTTTTAGAAAATAGTGTATTAGTGTTGAATTTGTATCCCATATCGGTGTATATGCTTCTTAGGGAGGAAAATCGGACTAATAAGAGGAAAATTTTGATGGACAAGTTTACAAAAATTATCGATTTTCTTAGGGAGGCCAAGTAGGAGCAAAGCCTTTTTTTAATCCTAAATAGCATTGAAAAATTCCTCAAAGCTATGAGAAAGCCAAGATTACAACCGCTATTTAGGCACCTCTAGAAAGCTTTCGAACGACGGTTTCATTGATTTTGCATATCTAAACATTGGACCATCTTCAAATTGGCCTTTAAAATTTAACAAATAGTATGTCAGATATAACCATGGGATCTTTTATGGTAGTTCTTTGGTAATAAAGGGCTTAACTTCCAATTTAGCTATTCCCTCCTTCCGATCTCTCCTTTTCAAGAAAAGATTTTCTCTTTGAGTTGGGTGTTGGCCTTATAGATGTAGAACCAATTATTTGTGAGCCGTAAATGCCCTTCCTTAACTTGGGTGCTCTTGTCCAACGAGGGAGTTCAAAATGTTCGACTAAGGACAAGAGGATAAGATTTAGGGTGTAATTTATTAGATAGAATGGTCTGAAAGGATGAGAACTTGACCTATTATTGAGTCTGATTTGATCATAAAATTCCCTATTCCAGTGATTTGTTAGGAGAAAGTGCCTTTTCTTAATGTTAATTTGGGAAGAAGAACTAGAATACAAACTCGAACTACTAGCTTCACTTTAGCTATTAGGGTAGTTTCACCGACCAATCAGTCAATAACTTGTGTGGAATCTAGTTTTCCTATTAGTTATGGTTATACAAATTTCCTATAGCTCTCAACTTGAGTATATAACTCATTTCAACAGAGTTTCACACAACTATATGAGTGATAACATAATAATTACGTTAAATGAGAGTGAAAATGAAAAAACCAAATAGATAAAAGTGTGCTACAAATGATTGAGTACAACGTACCAGAAAATGGAAGAAATTCAAGTAAAAATGCTGTCCAGATCTAAGAAATAGCACTTTTGCCTTTTTTCCTTCATTCTTCCCTCTCCTTCATGGTTTTTCCCCCCCCATATATGGATCAAACTTATATGTAAAACTTGATAACTACATTCGGTTTTCATAGAAATTTAACCTGCTATTGGAGTCCCTATTGTGTGTGAATCAGGCACCTAGCTTTTGTTAGTCTCCCACTCGGTGCTCGTCATGTGCCAACACCATAAAACCAGAAAACAACTATTTACATGTCATGGTCCTCACATGGAAGCGATACACCCCAACATCATTTGCATGTTGCTTGCGTCTTACACCTCGCAATCCTCCTATGATTATTTTCGCCCTCCATTATCCTGAATTAATAAATTTCATATCCTTTCCGCGATTATGTTGCTCTCTATTGTCTGCGTTAATAAATTTCTCTTCGTTTATATGATTCTTTAAGTTCATGGAATTGTTGATCTTGTTGCGATTAAATAAAAAAAATAGTTAAATCCCTCCATTATTCCGGGTTAATAAGTTTCATTTCCTTTATTTGATTTTCCTTTTTTTTTATACTTTCCATGACCAAAATCCAAAAAATTATAGTATTCAAAACTAATTACTGAATCAATTAACCCAATTTTCAATCCCTAAATCCTGGTCATGGCTTATCAAGGCAAGTGATTTTACATCAACGCCTTGCTGGCCAAAAAGGGCCATATACAAATTAATGTATAGGAAATTCAACAAATTCCTCAGCAATGGCGTGGTTGGTGTAGACAATGAACGGATTCGCACACGGAAATTGATTAATCAAATCTTATAGAGTAAAGGATAAGCCGACACTTGTCCAATGAGTCAGATGTAGTAGGACATATCAATTATAGGCATAGATAAAAATATCAGTATTAGTATTAAATATATTAGATATGTATGATATTAGATATATTGAAAAGAAAAAATATCGATAATTGTAAGTTGATATGACTGTATTGGCCGATATATTGTCAAATATCGAGTGTATCTGCCAGTGCTTTCATTGTTGATTATAGGACATCAAATTCTTTTGAGGTAGTAGGACAGCGGAAGAGGGTCTTTTGGGGTAGGTTTTTTTTTTGTTGGGGGGGGGCTTGAAACTGATAAAGTGGAGACTTTTGATTGCCCTATGGTGAGGATATTTATCTGAGTTAGAGATTTTTGTGAATAATAGGGGAATTAAGTCAATAATTTAAGCACATATGAGAACCAATTTACATAGTTTGCTATTTGAATGAGAATTATGCCCATGGATACAAGATGAAGTGGTTTCACTGTATTTAAAGAAGTATAAATGATGGAAATAATTCGGTTGCACTCTTTTCACCAAGATCTCTTAATGGTTTAGTGACAATCCAAACCTCCTGAATCTTGAAGCAAATCATTGGAGCACACTATTGTATTGTGTTTGGTATACCATCGAACTATTTTACGTGTTTTAACTTCCTTGTGTACTCCTCTCTATGTAGATATAAATGACATTCATTTAGTTAATACAAATGTAGGGCTTCTAGGAATGATTAAATAGGGTAGTACCCATGGATGTACAGTTCATTCTGGTCGTAATGCCATCATTAGTACTCAATTTCCATGGTAGCCATCATTGTCTTTGCATAATTCTGAGGATCATAATTGCAGCACATCACTTCATCCAATCGCATAAACCGTTTTCATCCTCGAATTACCAGCAAAATACATCTCCAATTCATGGAAGAAAATATTGACATCGGTGTCGGTTGCGGTCATATCGATATCGAATGTTTCGCACAATATGCGTTGTTTTGGATTTATCGAAAGAAAATTTTTTCTAAAAATCATGAGTTGATAGGGCCATATTGGTTTATGTATTACCAATACATTACATATTGCGTTGTCACAATATTGAAAAATATTAGTATTGGGGTCTCGATATCGATACATATCAGCCAATATTTATCATTTATTATGGAAGAGTTATGGTTTCACAAAGACTACCCTGATGTCCCCATGGGCCATATTCATCGTCTTAGATTTCTCTCTAACTTAAACACGAGCACACATCTTCTAAAATGAAACTTCACCCATTCAATTGGGGGTCTTACCTTTTCAGTGACCAGTTTTGGCTCCCTTTATTATCTCAACGTTTGAGATTCATCCAATAACACATTCGAATGTCTCAATCTCCACTCTACCCTCTATTATTTTTAAAATGATCTCAACTATTAGGATGATAAGAGAGCCTAATATTTGGAAAGATTATATTTGCCAACCTCTGATGCTTGGCAAAAGCTGCTAAATCTGAAAGTAGTTGTCAAGAGTTGGATAGCCAATGGGTACCTGCCCTTTTTGTGTAAAAGCTGTTGCAGATTATTGCAAAAAGGTGCTAAAAATTGCAATATTTAGTATGAGAGCTGTTATAGTCACTCAAATGAAGAAACTCTCATGTTTATTCAATGGTTGGATTAGAAGTTAGATGAATGATGGAGATCGAATAGTCATTTAAACTATCTGATATAATTTTTACCATTATTCCAATTAACTTATAATCATAGCCATTAGATGGATATGAGAGCCTCCCAAATGAGTGGGCCATAAAAGCACTCTTTAGTGATGTGATAACACGGTACATTGGAGTGATTTGAACGAGAATTAAACGGACGATTATTTAACAAATTGCATATGAATTTCTTTTTATTCATAAATTGCTCATGAATTTCTTTTTATTTGGCACAGGTGCTGTAATCATTGAGAGTCTCTTATGTGATATTGGGGCCTTTGTTGCAATTGTAGGTGCAGTGTTCCCTTCTTTCCATGTCTTTGATAGCCATGGTAAGACCTACATTCCCTTTGCTTCCTTTTAACATTCATTCACCTCTTACGGTTTCCATCTTATTGGAAGGTGTTGTGTTAAATGCTGAAATAAATGATCAAGTTGTTCTAGAGAGAGCTGTAATGGACCTTCTAGCGAGTTCTGTTTATGGTCCTTCTGGCAAGGATGCTTTGTGCCCTCCTAACTACCAAGATTAGAAGTTGGGTGAATGAATAATGGAAATTATATAACCTTTTAAATTGCTTGATGCAATTTTCATCATTCATCCATTCAACTTCTAATTCTAACTATTAAGTGAATATTGGAGCCTCTTAATTGGGAGGGCCAGTACAACTCTTCCTTTTAGTAGGTTGTTTTTTATATTTACTTAATGGCTAGAATTATAAGTTAATTAAGAGGGCCAGTACAACTCTTCCTTTTAGTAGGTTGTTTTTTATATTTACTTAATGGCTAGAATTATAAGTTGAAAGTGAATGGCAGAGATTGAGTAATCATTTGAATTATTTGATGAAATCTCTATTATTTATTTTTTAACTTCTAATCTTTGCCGTTGGGTAAACATGAGAACTAGCCTTTTAGGAGGATCATAACTGTGCTAGAGAGGGAGAGAGTGATTGATTTCAATGGGAAACATTACGGGATCTCGAGAGGGTAAGATCTATACAACTTGCATTGTATAGATGATCTCCATGATTTGAACTAATGACCTCTAGATCACAAGAGAGTGACTTCACTGTTTAATTACAACCAAAATTGATCAAAATTCCTTGACACTTTTTGGCTAAGTAGTACTGCCATACCCTTGTATTGCAGATATGATTTCAGTGACTTGAATATATGACTTTTAAGTCAAAATGGAGCAATCCTACCCTTTTATCAGAATCTTAATTGGTATAAAGTCCTTGATGCCTTTTGGTTAACTAGTATAACCTTACCCTTAAATTGAAGATAAACTAACATAGATTTTGAGCAATCTTACAGTTGTGTTCAAACTAGTTAACTGGAGATGATCTCTTTGATGAGTTGCTTTGATCTCGACCTGCTAAAAGATGGGCGAGGGAAAAACCAATACCATGTTCATGTGTTGAAAGTAAAGGTGGATAGATTATTTGAGGTCGTTGTATGTTCACTAAATGGGGTTGGTTATATAAATCCGTTTTTGCCATTAAATTTGATTTATTGCAGTATCTGTAAGAATATAAATAATATTAATTTTTCAATACAAAACTCTAAATTTTTTTAGGTCGATATTCTCATTTGTTTTCTCCTATCACAATAAACTCTTCTTTTGTAACATGTGTTTCGTTTGGCTTATGTCCAAGTATTCTGAATATTATGAACTATCTTAAATGTCATTCCCTTATAATATTTGTTTTATGCAGTTTCTAAACGTTTGCAAGTATTATTATTTTATATCTTTATGTGTGACTGTACTTATCCATTGTAGTGTTCAAATGCTTAGAATACTTACTTTTTATTCATTTTATTGATTAATTTCCCATTATTCAATTCCATAAAGTATAATAGGCCAAATTACTGTGTTGTAAAGGTTTTATTTCAATTATACAGGCGTATTTCAATTATAAAGTGCACCCATATAATTCTCCAATTTTAACAACTTGCATTATTGTGATGTCCTACATCGGATGGAGAGGGGAACAAAGCGTGCCTTATAAGGGCGTTAATACCTCTTCCTTGTTAACGCGTTTTGGGGGCGGTGGAGGCCGTCTTATAGGAATAAAACCGTGCGCCTGTGTGGCAAAGCGGATAATATTCACAAGTGGGTGTTCGGAGACGTTACAATTATTCTTATATGTCATACCATCTTCAATCACCTGAGCATTCCTAATTTGTCATTCAATGATAGGACCTTTTGGTGGGCAAGAATGTACTTAAAAAAGGTGGAAAAAACAGGTGCAATTGGAGAACTTCCTTCTCAAGTGGTCATCCATCTCCGTACTACTTTTGACCAATTTTGTTTAACACTAGAGTTCGAATGGGATTAGAGGCTTTAGTTTCGATCGGTTGCACTCGATCTACCCAGTTTGGTTTGCCCAAGTTTAGTTTGTTTATGGTTTCTTATTTTAACCATGTAATGTATACTTTTTTTAGAAAATCATTTTGGATTTGGTGTATGGAATGAAATATTGACTTTATATGTGCAAGTATTGAATCCTATTACCGATATTTTTTGATATCGTGATAAAATCATGATATATTACATTAATGATATATCGTAATATATTTGCCGATTCACATGATATATTTTAATTTATTAGCTGATGTTTTTGGCAAGCAACGCTTATTGCCTAATGGATGAAGATGAAGGCTTCTATTTGGGCAAATGGCGGTTTATCCTTGGGTATTCTATATGGACGCGACCATAGGCTATCAGCTCCTTCTCCGTACTAGGGCGCACGATATCTGCATAAGCTTGAGAACAGCGGATGGAATCCGCACCATTTACTTTTAACTTTTTTTTGTTTAAAGAAAAATTGGAAAATGTCTTCTTTGTTGAATATATAATGAAGTCTTTTATTTGCCCGTTATTTGTATTAGCGAAACTAAACTCGAAACCTTTAACATAGGCCAGATCGTTTAGCTTAAATGATTGTTTTTTAGCGTCTGATTTTTTAGTTTCTCTTTAAATTCGTTCGAAACCTACCCTTTATAGGCCATGCTTATATATCTTTTAAAGAATCGTGGTTTTTTTTTCTTATTTTTTTTCATGGCCGTTGATCGATTGGTGATCGATGGTTAATGGTTGGAGTTATATTGGTTAAGAAGTGCTATCACTAAATGGTGGCTAAAGATTAGAACCATTAATCAATATTACTAAGTGGCAAGTGTCAAATTTTCGCTAGAAGATTACCTTAAGAAGAGGAAAGGCAAGGGTAACTTGGTTTGGGTTCCCTTTTGTAGGGGCTTTGCCTCTGTTTCGAGACCAGAAGGATCAACCGAGTTGAAAGAATAATCAGTAGAATAGTTCAAACTAGAAGATTAATGCCTTTAAGCTTAGAGAGAAGTCTCTTTTATCGGGAAAGAAAATATTTTATCTACTGTTTCTTTCTAGCCAGCTTTGGATGTTATTGGTCTTTTTTTGAAAGAGTAAGATGCCTATGATTTTTACATTCTGAAAGGGGTAACCCTAGATGATGATGAAGAAAAAATAGTTAAAATAGATTATATGCATTGTGTAAGCGTGAGGTTTTTTGTGCTTTTAGCATGCTTGATTATTTAGATTCTTATACGGTCATAGAATAACTCGATTGCTCAATATCTCTTTAGGTGTGATTTTGTGACGGCATGTGAGAATTAG
>JAOVVI020001593.1:0-23799 GCA_028571085.2 Nepenthes alata
ACGGAGTGGCTTGATGAGTCCGGAGTGTGTTATGCTCTCATTGGACGGAGTGGTATGTTCCTTATCCGGAGTGCTTTCTTCTTTCCGGAGTGCTTTTGGACGGGATGGATTAGTCCACTTTTTCCGGAGTTGACTTTAACTCTTAATGGTCGAAGATTTTGTAAAGGACGGAGTGCTTTTCGATGCCATCGCATTGTATGATGTATCCGGAGTGCTCCAAGCATCCGGAGTGCTTTTCGATAAAAGGCTGGAGTGGCCTTGGGCAAGGATTCCGGAGTGAACTACGTACTCTCTTTGGCCGGAGTGGCCAGGCGTGAGTAATGGCCGGAGTGGCCATATTCCGGAGTGCTGTTTTTGATTTCAGGCCGAAGTGGCCTTGAGTAAGAGGTTTCCGGAGTGCCTATATTCGCTAAAAGGTCGGAGGTTTGAGGCCGGAGTGACATTGTTTATGTTGAAGTCGGAATACATTTTGTACTCTTAAAGCCGGAGTACATTTTGATTCGAAGTGGCCAGATGATGCTGATGTGGCGATTTCTTCATTCACTCTGGCGGGTGGCTGTTATCTTTACAATGATCGAATATTATTGTATACTTATTTTTAAATGACTTTTGTCATTGGTTTAGGGGACTCCCCTGTTTCTATGTCTCTTTCCCAAGTCGGCAAAACACTTGGTTAAGAACATAGTTTTTTGTACATTTTCTTTAAATTTTAATGCAATTAATTATTTACCAAAAAAAAAAGAAAGCAGTAATTGGATGAAAAGTCATATACTCAGGACAAAGGAAAACATGAGAGGAAGGAGAACATCCGGAATTATCTAGTTCATATGTTTACACCAGTTACGTTTTATTCGCTTTCATTATTACCGTTAATCTTTACAGACCTCGGAGTCGGTAAGTCGTACTAGCCAACGATGCGAGAGAACGAGGAAAGGAATGTGTTCACTACACATTCTAAAGTCGGCTACATTTTAGGTCTGCAGCACTCGACCATCGACTACATTTTAGGTCTGCAACACTCGGCCATCTCAATCGCCCCATATCCCCGGGAACCAAGGCAATCCTCGTTCTTTTATAGTAGTATCCTAAAGCGTATAGTATCGAATCTGAAAATTTGTTAATGACTATGATCGAATTTTTTTGTAATTTTTTTGTTATTGACTGTTGTCATTGGATTAGGGACTCCCCTGTATTATGTTCCTCTTTTTTTTTTGGTAAGTAATTAATTGCATTAAAATTTAAATAAAATGTACAATCAACTATGTTCCTTATCAAGTGTTTTTCCGACTTGAAAAAAAAAATATAGAAACAGGAAGTCCCCTAAACCATGACTAAAGTCATTAATAACAGGATTTTTTTTTTGGTAAGTAATTAAATGCATTAAAATTTAAATAAACTGTACAAGCAGCTATATTCTTTACCAAGTGTTTTGCCGACTTGGCAAAAGAAACGTAGAAATAGGGAGTCCCCTAATACATAACTCAAGTCATAATAAAACAAGAACAAAATCGAAATCGGCACTCCGTCCCTAGCACTCCAGAAACCACAACGAACTCCGGCCTCCAGACTAAAGAACTCCTGGATCAATGACACCACTTCGTCGAAGGCACTCTGGATAGAAAGAGTAAAAGCCCTCCGGCCCACAGATAGAGCAGACTTCGTCCTAATCCACTCCGTCGAAAGACACTCCGTCCAGAGTCTCTCCGACCAAATTCACTCCGTCCCAAGTCACTCCAACCAAAAGACACTCCGTCCAACAGCACACCGAAAGAACGAGGAGAAGCGCTCCGTCCAAGGATTCACTCCGGATGAAGGGGGCAACATGCACTCCTGGAAGCACGAGCCAACCAACACTCCGTCCACTGATAAGTCACTACGTCCAGAGTGGGAAAATCACTCCGTCCAAGGAGACGAGGAGGGCAATCTAGGAAGGGGAAAGCACTCCGAAAACATTAGCAAAGAGGCTCCGTCCAAAAAGAAGAAACAGATCAGCCACCTCACTAATAAATTTTTATTTTTATTTTTGTTTTTTTTTGGGAGAAAGAGAACGCCAGAGTAAGCTGCCAAAATACACTCCCGATAAATACACACCAAGGAGTTCCACCAAATAGGGAAACTTACTCCGGCAAAACCACTCCGTCCAAAGAAGGGAAACACATGCACTCCAGAAAGAAGCGTAAAATCACTCAGTTCAGAAAGTGAAAGGCACTCCGACCAAGAGTGAGCCACTCCGGGCAATAAACACAGCGATTTATTTATTTTTTATTTTTATTTTTTTTGGAACAGGAACAAGCCATTCCAACCAAAAATATTATTTTTTTTGTAAAGGCACTCCGGAAAAGGGAGCAGGCCGCTCCGTCCATTAAAAGGACGAGAGGGCACTCCGGAAAAGGAGCTCCGGATAAAGGAAGAATATATAAACAAATATATATGCATGTAGAATATATAAACAAATATATATATAAAATAAAAAAATAGCCTTTCACTTGGCCCAAAACTCTTACTAGTAGTACCCATTCGACTCCTAAATTAAACCAAATCAAGTCCAATTAGTCAATGATTATTTCTATTATTAAGTAAAATATTATTCATATAAATAAACATTGCTTAAAAATAAAAAAAATTAAAAAATTTATGTAAAAGCATTTTCTAACCACATAAAAAAAGAAAAAAACAATCTGCATAGAAAAATATTTTTAAATATGTGTTTGTATTAATTTTCGTAATTTTAAAAATTTTACAATTTATTTTGGGTTTACTATTTTTGCTATTTTTACATATCAATTAAAAATTTAAATTAGATCTCAATTTCTTCTTCTCTCAAAATTATTGCTAATATAATCCAAACATTAGAATTTAAATTCTACCAAATATCAATTCAAATAAAATTAAAATTACACTTATACTTTTAGATATCAATTTCGATTCCACCATCATTCTGTCCCTGCAGACATAGCTCAATTTTTGAAAATAAACCACAAATTTTTGCCATAATTTTGCTGCTACTAACAAAATTCCTTTATAAAAAAATATTAAAATAATAAAAAGCTGGCAAATACAATACAGAACAGCACATCTTATACAACTATAAAAATCTGAATTTACAACAACAATGAACAGCAGATAATACAAAAGCAACATATGACCTAATTCAACATTTCTATGAGGCTCAGCTGTACACACTGGCTTTCAAAATGCAACACAATCACAAACAAAAATGGCCTTTCTGCAGAGACAAAACTTCAATCTTTTTCTCTCTGCAGAGGGAAAACTCTCTGCAGTTTTCTGCTTCATGGGCATTTTCCGGATCGTGGTAGTTGAATACCCGGTATCCAGAGTGGGACCCATTTGAAGCGAAATATAGCTTCTCTTAGTGGAATACCTGCTGCGAAGTATAGTACTCGCTTTCATTGAAGACGGGTCGTAGATCTTCTTCATGGGACATGAAATCCAATGGAAAAGATACCAGATGTCCCTTCACAGATTTTAATCTGTCCATCGGATCAGTGTTCTCGATATCTCCGTTTTGATATGATTCCAGCTTCTGGGGAGCTACTCCAAGATCGATGGTTGTATGGCCGAGTCGTTCTTTCCACTGGGCCACATTTTGTCTGAGCGATGCTCTGCATCGGCACACACATGTTTGCAAACATGCATAGCAATGAAAGTAAGAAATGGGATTAGGCCATGGATGAAGATATCATTATCGCTCATGGCTATACCAATGCAATTTTTTTTTTCCACAAAGAAGAAAAAGTTGAATTTGGGGGAAATATCAGCCTCATTGAGCACGACTTATCACAATTTTATTGCAGCATTGTTGGACTGAAACTAACATAAATCTGCCAATATTTCACTCTATCGACCTGACAGTAAAAGGGGCCGGGGGAAGAGAGAGAGGGTGCAACATACCGAGAGTGTATAAGATCATTAGGGATGCAAGCAAAAACATCTTGATAGATCATTGTATTGGTCTGTCAATGAAATTGCACATTATGTTGTTATTTTGAGACTCGAAACAAAAGCAAAATGTATATATATATGCTATAGAATAGAGAGAAAATTTCTCCATGCCGGTCCACGGAATGGGTTGTGAAGAAGTTCATTCACCATTTATGCAGATGATGCATTGGAATTCTGGGTCAAAACAATAAAGATGCAGGAAATCAAAAAAAAAAAAAAAGGTGTTCACAGATTACAGATGCTAGTAAATTTATCCAGAGTTATTCAAAGAGATGTGCCACTGAAAAGGGTTGAGTTTCGTTCCTAAAGCCTTGAACCTACCAAGTAGGATAGACTTTATGAATGTGTTTTTATTGTATCACTCAATTTTAGTACAATTTTTTCGGAAGTGGAAATAACTTTAAATCATTTTTATCACTTGATACCAAGTTTTTCTATGTTTTTTCCTTTCTTTGATCCAACTACAACTAACTCACATTTCTTCATAGGTATTTATATGGAGGCTACGTTGTGCATAAATTACCTTAGACAATATTCCCTCATCTTATAATCTATGACTGCAACATTTGATTACGAATGTCATTATTCCTAGTTTTATATAGAATAATGAAAATACAACGCATGTTATCTTAGATCTACCAGACATGGTTTCGTAGCCAAAACTGGCAAGCAAGAAAGTATGTGTGACCTTTAGAGGTGAAACCAAATAGCTACTGAAGCTGTTAAAATTTAAGAATTTTGAAAATATGTGACCTTTAGAACAGAAACACAAAGTACCTACTGAAGCTGCTAAAATCTAATAATTTTTTGGGTGAAAACTGATATAAACCTGAGCAATTCTTCAACTTATCAACAACTGTTTCTTACTCTCACCTTTGCAGTTGCCATCCATATGTCTTTGTAGGTTGCATCAACTACAGGGTCATATATTTGAGAGATCTGTCAGAAAAGAGATAATTATCCCGTCAAATGAATTACATGCAACCCAAAACCATACCCTTTCAACACTGATTTTTTCCACTGTGCAAATAGTGTTGTCAAAGGCATTTTGGGGGCTCGGGCAAGGCGAAATGGCTAGGCATCCGCCCTAAAACAATGCAATCGGACACTCAGGTGCACTTGTTTGTTAAAACAAAATTTTGTTTGTTATGTCTCTAGCATTTTAAAAAATTTATAATTTTGTATTTCTTTTGATGCATTTGCCCTTTCATCACCATAATCTGTATGATACAGCACCTCTCTCTACTATTTTATTTACATCATACAAAATCACCATCTTTATTATAATTGCTATAGGTTGAGATCACAAACAACAAACCTTGAGCAAAGGCAAAGGCTTCAAATTCTAGAGAGTACATGCAAAGCGTTCGAGTCCTAGGGTAATAAGAGTAGAGGAGGGAGTAGGTCATTTAGAAGAAATAGAGAAGAAGATTGATAGCCATAGATTTTGTGACTGATTTGATGAGGACTTATTTAATAATGATAATAGTGGTGAACATGATATGGTGGATTTTAATAATAATTAGAATTAGAGCACTTATTATTGTGTGTGCACTAGAAGATACATACTACATATTAGTACTTTTATTGATTGTATTATATCTCTAATAATATAATACTTATTTTATAAAAATATATATAGTTCCTTTCAGTTTTTTGAGCCTTAATTAGCATTTTTCCACATTGCTTATGAATATATATTTATATTTTTATTAGTATCTCACTTGTCATGAGCCAATGTCTCGTGTGGCGCCTAACGCCTCGGATAATATGGAGCCTTGCCGTCTTAAATCACCTGACACCTTAGACAACACAAACCGAAGCCCAATTCTGTCATGATTTACTCACCTCTCCATCCCGAAGGCCAAGGTGTTCAGACCACAACGAAAGGCGAAGGCTTATAGCAAATTTCCCAGCCTTCCATGGCTTTCCTCCCATATGTGAAACTACTACTTCCTTGTCCTCAATTAGTACCCCAATCTGAAATAACAAAAATATGAAAATGTTAAAAAGGTCACAGCAGCATGGCGAGGATTACTTAGAAGAGAACTAAATAATAAAAGAGACAACATGGTTCTCTCTTGCTGATGAGGCCTTAACCAAGTTGGTTGTGGGTGAGGTTTGGGATGGCAAAAAATATTGGTCAATATATATCGGTATCAGCAGGTCTGATACCCGAAAAATATCCGAACATGTCATTGGATCAGTGACATATCATGGTATATCAGTCGATATTTGATTATATAATTAGAATAGAAGCACATCGACGATAGAGAAGTGATACTAAGCTACAGAATAGAAGAATCCTCCACTAGAGCATTACCTCGGAGTCTCTTGATCCTAACAAACTCCGATCATTAATATTAGCTGATCCAATCAAGGTTACACAATCATCGACAATCATGATTTTGCTGTGCACATAGATCTGCAGAAAATATATTACTGTGAGATGGATTTAACAGACACTAATTACATCATATACCTCACAGAGGCTCGGGAAAATGTGCAAAATAACATCAAGTGCACCAGTTACCTGGCTAGAAACCACGAGGCCACCGTCCACCAGTCGGCCATGAGCTCTAAGACCATAGAATGAGATGTAATCTTGTGTTTTCGGACCAATAAGAGCATAAAGATTATGCAGTATGGAATTCTGCCCCCGACATATAGTTCGGTACTGCCAATGAATCATAGCTCTCACAGATGCTGCACCACCATCATCTACGCCGCCCTGTTAAACTTAATATTCAATAATATTAATGCATACACATCTAAGTTTCAATTAGTCGAATATAAACCAAGATTTCACACCTGGAATCCTGGTAAGAGAGGAATGACAATTATAACCCTGAAACACTTATTGTCATTATACGCTCGCAAGATGCGCCTGTACAATGCTTCTAACACACGATTTCTTATCATCTCATCCCCTGAAATACCTGAGATGAAAAACTGATTCTGGAAACATTTTCCATGACAGATGAAATTGTCAGGAACTTAATGTAACAGCATGCACCTCTTGATAAAGAGATAAGATTGAATACTGAAAAGATGGAGCTAAAAATATACCTTAAGAAGAAGAAGAAAACTTGTACCCCTTTACGGAAAATGTTAGGGAAAAAAGGAAAAGTAGTTATTTTTTCAAATAAGTAGATAATTTTTCCAGCTGTTTTTGCTAGTGGGCTAATTTGGTATTATCACGTCATCTTTTTGCACAAATGGTATATAGGCAGAGTATAAGTTAATGCTCTCTAAAAAGAAATAGATTAAAAATGTTTTCTATTCACTCATTAGATGACGTAGAGGACATCGTTCCTAGCTTCTGGCTCATTAAAGTGAGCAGTCGTCACATTTAAATAAATTTGTTTTGCTATATTGTCACTTTTGATCTTGCCCATTACTCTACCATCCCTCACTCTTATAAAGGTCAAATCAAATCTATGGATGAAAATATTGGTATCAATAACAGTCAAGGTTATATTTGTGTGCTACCATATCATGTGATATGCAATAGTATCTGGAGTAATATATATATATATATATTCCAAATTGGAACCTAATGGGCAAATATTGATCGATATATTGGATGTATCACAAATATAGAGACATAATGTGATCTCGTTACAGTACTAAGAAATATTGTATCAGAGGCCCAATATTGAAATACAACATTTTTTGTATCAGCCTACATTTCATTCTATGATCAAAACTCTAGTGTTCACTATAGGCAACCTTTAAGGCGCCCAACAGTCTCTAAATAGTCAAGAGAATCTTATTACAATCTTCTGCCAGAAATATTATTCTATTTCCCAAAGAAATACAGAAGGTAACTTCAAATATAGCGTCCACTGCTTTCGTAACAACATGAAAATTCCTTTTTGCTACCCTGTGCTCTGAATCTCCAATATGCATTTGTTTGAAGATTATCTATACATACAAGAGATTAATTTCATTTCACCAGTAAGGAAAATAGGATCAATTCTGTCTAAATAAGAAAGGAACAATGTTTATTACCTCAATGTATATGAAGTGTTCTGCTTTTTCAATAAGTGAGCAATAAGTATTATGGATGCTCTGCTCAGTCTGAGTTGTTCCAGCAGACCATTGACTGACACTCCTTATCACCTGATTTGAGAAGGTAAATAGATGATTCATAGTTCATAAGGATATATCAAAAATCAATAACACAAGATCAATAGAAAAGCTCCCTAAGAATACATGCAATTTTTTATGCTGAATACAATGATGAAAAGAATTTATTGCTGCTCATCCAACATCAAGAAAACTTGAGAACACAACAGGAAACTTTCAAAAGAAGCTCCAAGATATAACTTTAAAACAATCAGAATCCAACTTCGGAAATATTCTCCAGATGTAAACTTCAGTAATCAATAAAAGGCACAGATGATATGGCAACAATTAAACACTACATGGAAATATAAATAGATTAGTGCAGACATACACTCTGCTTAGTAAAAAGTGTCAACAGCAACTCTGCACCCTCTAAATAACATAAAAAGACAGGTCAAACGAATATCCCTATGAGAACTGCATAGTGAAAAACTGTTTTAAAATGAGAATCAGATGATGAGGTCACCATTCAGTTTTTCGTTATGGGGAGGAAAATTACTTTACGGGGCTGCAACTGCTTTTGAGAGAATAATTCAGGAAACCATTTAATGCACAATAAGCTACAGATATTACTTAGATTTTGTTTACCCACAGTAAACCACATAAACTATGTCATCTAGAGAGAAAGTTACAGGCAGAGAGCTTGTTGACGGGATCCCACCCCTGATTGAAATAACTACAGCTGTCGCCGGGGAAAAGTTCAGTGGCTTTAAACTCATTCAAAAGGTCAACTATAATGTAGGGAATTCTGATGCTACATCAACAGAGGACCAATACACAATTCATATTTAAAATCTTAAAGGTGGTGAATAATGTTCCTAGAAAATTCACAACAGTGACCGAATAGTGAGTATATTCAAGGAGATTAACAAACATTTTTTCCACCCACCTGACAACAACATGACACACGGGGGCCAACTTGTCCAGTTTCATCTGAACTAACAACTTGGCTGCCACGTTCTTGAGCATCCCACCACTCTTTGTCAAAGGATTTCCGGCCTGAATGTGCTATTCCATCTAACATATTAGACTCATCTACAAACCCTTTCATTGGCATATACGAAACAAGAGAATCAACTCTCGATCTCCGGAAATTAAACGGAGCATTTTTTATAACCCTCATCTGCTGATCAGCATAATCAGGGGCTATGTCCAGTCCATTCAAATTTAAGTCTCCATTCTTGTCAGTCTCTTGAGGAAAAAGCAGTGGTAAATCTTGGAAAGACGTGTGAGAAGAAAAGGAATCTTGTCTTTTAATCTTCTGATTGTCAGCATTCTTATGTTCAGTTTCTGTCTCCTCGTTTCTTCCCATATAATGTGGAACAACCATATGGTGCCGAGGAATAAGTAGAGGAATCGTTTGCTCATTCGGAGCTTTATTTCTCTGGAAGAATGCATTACGATGTTAATATCATATGTCAATAAGTAGGGAAAGGGAAGGTATATTGACCTTTGCATGATTCCATCGCTGAACAAAATGCCTTGCCACATCTCGACAAGGAGGGCCCCAAAGGGCACAATGGACATCATGCCATGGCATGCGAGGATACTTAGTACGGTCCAACTCATCTTTCATTGTGTCCTCCCAAGAGTTTGGTTCAGATTCCCTGATAGAAGGAAAATGTGTATTCAATGCATATTTATACCAAGGCAAAGAACCAGCTCCAACTAGCCAAAAAAAAAAAAGACCTTGGCCGTGGTTATGAATCAATAAAGTTCCCATAGAAATGTGAAATGCTTGCCAATAGAAAAGATGGGGATGATTAAATATATATGCAGATATATTTGATGTGTCAACAAAAAAAAAAAAAACTTATTTTCACATTATTGCCTCTATCAGCCAAAGAAACAGAACTTTGACAGCAAATACTAAACAAATGTAAATTATTTCTTGCCATGCAATAAGTATCAAGTTTGGAAGATGTTTCTCACCAAGCAGAAAATAATATTGCCAGATTTCAATACTCAGTTGGGAAGAAAATACAAAAATATGGACATCAAATGTTCTGAAAGACAGCATGAATGGATATTAAAAATGTGGCATAATTAGATACTTGGATCTTTTCACCAAGATAGCAAGTTCAAATATGCAAACTACTCTCCAACAGTACATTTGATCTTACTATATAGCAATTCACAGCTTTGAGACTAAAGTATGCTAAGTAGAATGCTGATACAATTATTGAACTATCCCTCCCATTTAGCCTTTAGTAGGCAATTTACATCCACTCCTGAAGTCAATGGTTTAAGCAAGACGATTAAGAGTAAATGTTGATATCACCGATGTAAATATCAGCTGAAATATATTGGTATTAAGGCTTTCCGATACTAATATTTTTTGATATTGTAATAATATCATGATATATTTTTATACTAATAATATAATCGCAACATATTGGCTGATATTTAAAATATTGGCCATCATAGCAAATATATTGGTTGATATAGCTCTATTAGCTTATGATTTTAAATTTTTGTTTTCCGTTTAATATATCCAATATCTATATATATTGTCCGATATTGATATGGTCGCAGCCGATACTAATAATTATATTGTCATCCATGGCTGATACAAATATAACTTTTTCCTTCTCCCCTAAAAACCTCATGAGATGATGTGCCATATAATGATTCTATAATGTGGGGAGAGAACATGAGAAAAGATACTTGCCTTGGGTTATAGTAGTCCTTTCCAGGCCATCTAGTTGGAGGGTGATCACCCACTTGGTGTTCACATGTGTCATAACGACCAAAACATAAATCCAATCCACCGATAAAGCAAACTTGATAATCAACAATTACAATCTTTTCATGGTGAGACCTATGCATGCGAACAAACAAACATGTCAAAATTGCTAAATACATCCAACAATCTTGATTCAACATATGAATTATTTTATAAAAGCCAGCAACCAATAGAACTCTAAAGAGATTCTACCAGCAAACTGCATACCATAGAAAAACACCAGTGGAAAAGTGATCAGGAAAACGTAGCACTCTCACATTTTCATGAATGCCAAGTAACTTCCTTTTGCTATAGACACTGTTAATTTTGAGAGCAAGGGCAACCTCTTTGTATAACAGTATGTATATCTGCAATCAGAAAGTGGTAAATGATTTTGTTTTACCCAACAATAAGAATACAATTGAAGAGAGGAATAATGACTACCATGCACATAAACCTGTTTCAAGAACCAGCAATGTGGTCCAGATCCAATAGGACATCTAAAATAAATCACCTAGGTTACCTAACGGAAGGACCCGCTCTTTCAAACCTAGAGTGCCATCACTTCCAGAGTGTCAGAGAATTAGAAAACAAGCAAAAATTTAAAAATCATTAATCCAAAAAACCTCAAATGCTTTTACATTAACCCCAATCCACTTATAATTGAACTGATTCTTTGGCTTCCCAGTCTGCAAAACGAGTTACAAACCTACAAGAAAATTTTGAGCCGAAGTAACATAAAAAGAGCGGCCTAACACATTCTACCACATTATAAGGTTTGTAGAGAGTCAGATGAGCCCATACTTACCTATGCATGGACATGGGTTGTTCTTTTGATTTGAACATGTGGATTCAACATTACAATGGCAACCTTACTTTTGTGCAAGGCCACCCTCTAACCAAAATAATATAGCAAGACAAAATCGTTTGGCCTTGTATTTTCATTACTTTTATTTGTTTTGGCAATTATGATGTTAAAGATTGGAGAGAGAGATTCTATTTAAAGCAAAACTGCCACCACCCCCACTAGGCCCACGGAAGATTGATCAAATATGAGAGATACAGAATGTACAGTCAAGGTCCTAGACCTATAAAGCCATATTCTTGTACAGCATAGATAGTGTATCGGCTCCAGTTGTGCAAAACTTTTGGAAAATTAACTGATGAACCCAGAATTATGACAAACTGTCATATAAAAACACAAATCATATGTAGCGACCCCTTAATTCTTGTAATGAATGAATAAAACAGACATCCCACATCTTCATATCTACCAAAGTAGCTCCATCAATCTTGATTGGAGCATTGAAGCTTTAGATGTAGTTACCTGAACCCCTTCTTTAGCTTTTGCTTCTAACAAAGCATCAAGTCGTGATGAGGCATGATCTTGAAAAGGACGCCGTAGATACAATTCTGGGCAGATCCACCAGCCACACATAAATATCTGAAGAAAATTTTTTAAGTACTCTAATGAACACATTTTAAGCAAGCCAGGTACCACATTGCTCATTAGGAGTGCCTAAATGGACGAACCTCTGATTTTGCATTCTCAATCGCCAAAGCAATAGCTTCAAAAGCCGCTCGACCATCAACAAACCATTGCACTTGACTGCCATCATCTGTTAAACCCCTTGGTGGAGCAAAAGAGCCAAAGCGATGTGGATGACACCATCCCTCAGGTGGCCTTAGTCCCACATCATTTATTGCAGCAATCCACTCCTTAGCTTTGGAGTTAGTTCTTGTTCTCAATCGTATGCTCCGATTTCCACAAGTCACCTTTTGAAATATTAAGGTCATTGTTAAATCTAGGACTATTAGAAGAAATATAAGAAAATGAATAACATCTCTACTGAAGCACCAAAAAATGGAGAAAAGGCTGGCTTAATGCATGAGGCTTCAACATCATGGGATAGGAAGAAAGTCAGATACACCAATCTTATTCTGCATTATAAAGTGTATATTTATTGGTTTGAATACATGATTTATTGATCACAATGGAACAATCTTAGCATTGCACTAAGGCCCATCAGAAGAAAAAAATCACCATAAATTTTACTGACCATACCTTTGCATCATATTCTCTTATTAATGCCTACATCACATTCTATGAAAAAACATTCAAAATCTGGGGTGTGTGTGTCTCTCTCTCTCACTTTGTGTGTGTGTCTCTCACTCTGTGTGTGTGTAGCCGACTTGGTTTTCATTTGAGTTATAGAGAAATGCTTACAATGTGATTATAGATGGTAAGAATATAACCATGGGGATCTAGTAGCAAATTCAAGAATCCGCTACATTGATGTAGTTCAAATCTTAAAGTAAGATCTAGTAGCTATAGAGCTTCTCTAACTTCGAGCAATAAGCTCTAACACTGTACAAAATGAAAAAGTAATGAAGGTTTGTGCATGCAATCTCAGTTTAGAGTAAAAGCCTTGCACTGTGATGTCCCAATAGAATACTTTGAACACAAAGAATTCACCTAAACCTCGTAAGCGAGTGTGTCCATTTGGAAACACATCCAGAATGGGTGGGAAAAGAACTAATGAATTTTTAACATTGTCCTGGGAAGTGGCAAGACTGTTTATTTTTTTGACAGATAGATGGGTTGAGGACCTGAGTTTGAAGGGTTGTTTCTTATGTTATCGGATATGCTGCAGATTGTGATACTTCAGTGGCTGCTATTTCCATTGTTCAGAAAGCTTTCTAGTGTAGAATCCTGTTTTGATGAAGATGGGTCAAGGCAAAGAAGGTTTTAGTCAACTGTAAGCTGCTTTTGCTGCTCCAAAAGGTGGAAGTAGGTTCAGAGGATGGCAAGTTCAAATAGTCTAAAAAGAAGTCTTTGGTTATGGCTTCTTTGCTACCAATAGAATTGCAGAAGATCCTTTCCTTAGGCAGATATTTTCGAAGTTGGGTACTCCTCCAAGAGTATGCTTCTTATCTTGGCAAGCTGCCTGAGAACATAATCTCACTCGAGATGATTTTCAGAAATGAGGGTTTGGTCTACATTTTGTTGTCCACTCTGTGAACAAGACCCAGAATTTTCCAATCATCTCTTCGTTGTTCTGCAAAGTTGTAAGAAGAGTTGAGTGATTGCTAGGAGACTGATGGAGATACAGTGCATACAAGCTCAGCCAATCAGATCAGAGAGTTAACCTTGGAATGATTCTGGTCGAAAACCTGCATAACTCCCCCCCCCTCTCTGATTTGCATAATGCGTTTTCTCATTCCTATATTTTGATTTATTTGAGCAATTCAAAATGATATTGTATTTATAGATAAGTTATTGATAAGATCAATTTTCAGATGAGATAGGTGAATTTTTATGTATCCTGAGTTTATTTCCAACATTATTTCTCAGAGATCAATTCAGACTGTTTGAATGTTCCTAGGCAGTTGCATTCTCACATTTTGATGCCAATCTAATAAAATTTTCATCTTTTGCCTCTAATATATATATATATTTCTTTTACAATCAAAAAACAGTTATGTCCGTTGACAAGAATAAGTTTGATGAGAACTTTGACAGCTTGAGTTTCAAGGACCTAGACTGACTATGAAAAATCCAGTATGCTAATAAGTTCTAGCTCTAATATATTGCAGTTCCCCAAAATCAGGAGAGGAAAAAAGATCAACAGCAAATACCATACATTAAATGGAAAGCAAACAGGGTATAAAGATCCAATGGAAACATTGCTGAAGTGGCACACCATCAAACAATTGAAAGTGAGAGCAACAAATAAAAACCATATTACTTTGGCAATGGCAAAGCCACAGCAAATTCTACCTTAAATGCATGCCGTAGAGGGTTGTGTTCCTTGACTTCTTCAGCTAACAGAACTCGACCCTCACCATTATCATCAGAAGCTGGAAGCATATCAAAAATAACAATATCCAAAAGTTTGGCATCAAAAGGGTCTGCAAGCAAGGCCAAGAATCCAGGCTTTAATACAGCCCAAACCTGCATCAAAGCATTAAATGTGAAAAGAGCTGATGAATCCCTCACTTTTTTCTTCTTTTATTTTTTCTTTTGCGTGGGAGAGGATTGGAGTAGAACTTTGAAAGCAAAAAATATAATAAGGTCGAAACCATAAATAATTGCGCTGGACAAGGTACTGTTGGTCATAGAATAAGATGGGTGCAAAAAGATAGAATAAAAGAACAGACAAAGAGGGGGTCTTCTGGACTATACAGTAACCACTAAACCAGAAATTTCTGTATTAAAGGTTTATGACATCTTATGATTTGGACCCTAAGGAGACTTTTGTTTAATGAGGACACTAAACCCTGAATAGGAAAATAAGAATAACTGAAATATATAAAGCAGTAGCACACTGAAAATGATAAAAACTCCATCATAAAGATGCTAGGGCAACTAACTCTCACATTCATATGAAATAACCGGGTTCATGTAAAAATTCCTCTAAGGAAATGAGCATAATACCCAGATTGATCCATCAACCAACTTATGCTATCCTTACTGATATATATGTGCTCTGCTTGGATGTTTACAGAACCACCTATTTAGAAACCATTAGACTGATTACCTTGGACTACATCAAGAACTTAATTTGCAACATTATTTTAAGTAAATTTGAGGAAAGGTGAATTGAACAGGAAACCATGGACCTTAGGGCCTATTTTTAACCAACTTGCAAAGTTTCATTGGACTTATCAACAACACTTTTGCTGCTCTACCAGCATTTGGAATACTACCCACCTACATTTCATAGGCAACTTCAGGGGAGTAATACCCCTTATCTTACTTCCGCTTTAGGAACTGTTATAACCTACAGGAAGCCAGGATTTTCACCTTATACAAGTGATAAGTCAAAACAACATCTTCATTGTATAAAGATCAAAGGAAGGTTCTCGCCATCAAAATATTTACACCTTCAAAATATTTATGCCTTTCCAAAGTTAAATTACCATTAAAAGGGATAATTAATACATGAGGTTAACATTATGGGGTCTATGGAAGGTTTGATGTACGAAACCTTACTCTTACATTGCAAAGAGGCCATTTTTGTGGTTTGAGTCCATGGCTTTCATGTCACAGTGGGACAACCATGCTTTGCGCCAAGGCTCACCTTTGAAGTTAAATAATTGTTATAGATACAGGCATAAAGCATGCCCTCATTCTTTGACCAGAAACAGCATAACTCATTGAATTGTTCAGAACTATACTACTCAGTATTGTCAAAAGCATCAAACTTCACTACTTTCTTTCCTTTTCCAAACCCAATCATTCTCTCACTGGCTTTCATAGTAATCTAGCCGAATTTGCAGCATTCCAGTAACTTTTGCAGTGACCAGTCAGCTTTTGATCCCAAAGGAACCCTATCTGCGTGTTGGATGCCAACTAAGCACAAGAAGTCAAAAAGTAACCAGTTGTCAAGCCTTGTATCAAGCTTACGTTTGCTTGTGATTTAGGGAAAGTCACATCATTACAAGCTTAGATCCATAAAATATTATAGTGATTCCACTCATAGATAGTTGGCAATGGTGCTAAATTTGACATGCAACCTTATTGCATACATTAAGATGAAGTGTGTGTTCCTGATTATAAAGAATTTCTGTTTAAGTGTAGTTCGTTAAGATTAAAAATGGAAAGGCTCATGAGTCTATCCACTTTATTAAATGCAAATGCCTACCTGTTCTCATCTGCAGAAACGAGATTAGGTCTTGATGATTGGTGTGCCGTTTGCATTAGTGAGCTTACTTTGTGAACCATATTTTTGTGCAATGGAATTTCCAGCTCTGCATGGGTGAGTACATGGAGATTGATAAGGGTTCAAGCAGAGTCAGTCAGAAAGGAGTTTTCTGCATGGGTATAATTTAACAGAAAAATATTCATTATTTGTTCAAAAAATAGTCTCTGATTCCTGGCTAGTCAATTTGGATAGTCACAAATGACATTGCATCAATAGGTCCAACTTTTCTGATGTAAATTTGTCCAAATGAATAGGTCCAACTTCCTGCTTCTTTAGTTTATTCTATATTTTTCTTAGGTTTATTTTTGTATATATCTCTTCTGATGTAAATTTGTCCAAATGCCTGGACAGTGTGCATTCAGACAAGAAGATTGATTTTCTATGTGTTTTAGTGTCTTAATTACAAACTAATGAAGGCCAACCTTTTTACCTAAATAAGTCACTATTTCATATAGACAAGATGATTGCTTTCTTCAATATCAATTATAAACATTATCAGATAACTATCAAATGTAGAGACAGTAACATTACAGTTTGACAATTGACAGTGCTGCAACTGTCCCTCGGTGAGGAACAGAAGCAATAAAGAAGGAACTAGCCTGTTTTAACAAGTCTGCTATTCCTCTCTTAGTTACTGACTAATGAAGGTCAACCTTTTATCAAGGAAAAAGGTTACTACTTTGTATAGACAAGATGATTGCTTTCTTCAATATCAATTTGTAAACATTATCGGATAACTATCAAATGTGGAGGCAGTGACAATATAATATATGGATTTAAAGTAAGTAACTTTGGTAAAAATCAGGTTACCTGTATAGAATTACCCTCAAATATAAATAAAATAGACTCAAAACGCCATAGAAAATTTTCTAACTGAGATATGCTGCAGGAACTGTCAAGTATTGTTCCTTTAGCACATTGTATGCTACCGTTGACGTACATGCACCCATCTAAACTACCCACACCATTTTCATTCTGTGAGCATGGACTTTACCACAGACATTTGAAATGTTTCTGACAATCAACATTATACAAATGATTCCCCTTCCACCCCCAACCAAAAGAAGGGCCTATGGAGATGGCCAACAAGATAAATTCAGAGATTTATAAGGTCATACTTGAACATATTATTTTCCCAATACCCACACAAAGAAAAAAGTTCAATGGAGCTGGCCAAGAAAATAAACTTGTAAGTCAAACTCACTTAACATGTTAACGGGCAAAGAGGGGCTAATCTAGAATCTAAGTCAACAGAACTAAAACATCATAAAATATAACAATGGTTACGGATTTAGGAAGCCAATACAATGATAGCATCTAAAGCATTAATAATCACCAATAACACGCTCTGTCATTTGTTCTTACATTGACATCACTTGTAACATTAATTTTAACGATAGATAGGTTTATATTATTTTTCCAACCATTGAACAGGTGATAAATCAAATAGAGAAGGCATCATGGGGCAAAAATGTTAGCTGATTAGATGTTCATCTCCAGCAACAATAACTAGTGGAAGATGTTCCACCGAGCTACTAGTTTGAAGCCTTTTTTCAAATCTAGGTAAGTGAAAGACAGGATAAACTTCATATAATGCTTGCCGTCAGAATCTGCTAAAAGGCATCTTGCGTTTATCTCGGTTACTAGCACCAAATCTTTCTTTGCTTTTCCTGTCTTTTGCACTCCAGTTTGGAGTTTGGTCAGCAATGAGACAAGATGAGGACAGGATTCAATTCAAGAAAAAAAACAGAACCTCTTTCAGATGATTAGATGTTCATCTGCATCAACTATAAATAAATACTCCCTCGATTAATTGAATGTCACAAACTTCTACAAAATTTATGTGTTGTATTATCTCATTTAGGCTTTTCCATTTTTACCCTAAAATTTCTAATTGGAAAAGTCAAGGTGAGGGCCAAACAGATCGCTTCTTTGTTTCATTTTTTAATCAACAGGGGTAAGAATGTTAAGGATAAATTTAAAAATGAAAAAAAAATTAGAGTAAGATATTTAATGCAACTTACCCCAAAAAAAAGATAATGTGGGCAGAGGAGTAAACAAACAGATAAAAAAATGCATAGAAAAATATACGAACACAAAACCCACCACCACACACCCCAACCAAAATCCCCCCCCCAAAAAAAAAGAGAACGGAAAGAAAAAAAACCCTTAAATTTGATGAATGCAAGCAGAGCAGTGTCAACATGCAGAATGTAACACAGAAGGAAAGTTTCAACAAAAGTTGAAGACTAACAAGGAGTATCTGAAGACAGACTTCCTACGATCAACATTTCACAAACAAAGGATTCCCCAACCTTTTGCCAATTGTCATTAAACCAACTAAACAAATTGCACAGGCAACATTTTGCATGATCATCATCTCTGAGTATTTTTGGCAGATGCTTCACCATTACGTAATATTCTTTAAGCTTGGGGCCATACTCTGGTGAAAATGATAACTTAGAGACCTCCAGAAATTTACAAACCTGTAGCAAACATCACTTGTTAATCCTCTTATAAGAAAAGTCATTGAAAGTTGAACTTCACAAAGGGTTAAAATTAAGACCGACAATGTTTTAAGTCTTTAGCTAAAGAAATGGGCCAAAAAATGCTGGTACTGTTCAAGAGTTCAGGAATAAAGAAAAAACAGTTGCATAAATAAATTCCACGTAAAAGGTAAATTTGCCAAAATTTCCACCAAAATTTGTAGCCTCCAAGTTATCTGAATCTGACACAAGCCCTTGTTCCAACATATAAAGGAGCTATCAAAAAGTCATAAAGAATGCAAACTTTAACGGAAGGACAAGCAAGCACTAAGTACATAACTACATATTATTAAATCCCAGTTCCTACCAACAATTTTTAATACAATAAGAAGATTTTAAGCATTATTAGCTGACGTGGATTCATAGAATACCTCTCTAGAGTTCACAATATCCAGGTTTCCTAAGAAGTGATTCAAATACCCTTGCATAGCCACCTTTGCTCTATCTGAAATAGAATGCTGCCTACCAAGGGCTGGCCGAATAACCGGCAGAGCAGCACTTGATGGAACATCTCTGAACAAAAAAGCACCATTAACATTATAGGTGCTTATAACATGAAATTATGTGTTTCCCAATCAGCATTTATTAACAAGTGATAAGGGGTGACAAGAACCTGTTTTTAGTACTTCCATCAGGATTTAAAGGAGCAGTTTCATCTTCAGCTTCTTCATCTTCAGGCAGAACAACCGGATGATCTACTATTCCAAGGTTTTGAAGCCATTCTTTAACCTTTAATATAAGTCCCAAAAAATCAATACTCACAGCTCTCCATGTGAACAATGAAATATGGTTTAGCAGGAATGAAAAGAAATTTATTGTCAACTAGAATCTCGAAAACAAATTTTATATATTGACAGACAGGGAAAGCATTTAGACCCACCTGCTCCTGCTTCTCATAAATTTCCTCAATAATCACACGCTTCTTTAATGCAAAGTGCAAATACAAAACATCTGAAGCTTTCTTCTGTAATAGCCACTTGAACTAGCAGAAAACAAAAATCAATAATATCACTATACTAGGGTGTTAATT
Source organism: Nepenthes alata (assembly GCA_028571085.2). Lineage (NCBI taxonomy): Eukaryota > Viridiplantae > Streptophyta > Magnoliopsida > Caryophyllales > Nepenthaceae > Nepenthes > Nepenthes alata. The sequence continues at coordinate 20,104 of JAOVVI020001593.1, forward strand.
TATATTTCTATGAAGTAGAGCAACACCAGAATATATGAATTAAACAAGTAACAAAGGCATTCTCAAAATTAAGCACACTCCTTATTTCTTCTTTCTCCTTTTCCTTTTCTCAGTTTGTTATTTGTTTGGGAGAAGATTAGAATACTACACTGACACAGTCTTATAGGTTGAACAAGAAACAGCTACTAGATCATTCAAAAATAGGCTTTATGTACCCCTAATGATATATAGCATCTGTTGAAATGATAGGTTGGAATCGTTGCAGGATTGATGTTTTGAAATGCCAATTACATTTACAGTTCAGAATGAAAAAGATTCGTTTTTTTAAGACACCGGGTGGTGAATCAAATCTACACATGATAAGAACAAATGAAAGGACATAAATAACCCTAGTGTGGCCTGTCTCTTAGTTTATGTACCCCTCCGTTTTTTCTTTCCATAGGGAGAAACTCCTTCCTTAGAGGTGAGCCTTAGCACAATTGTAAGATTTTTCCATTGTGGACTTAGGGTCACACATTCAAATTACGGAAACAAGATTCACTCAACGCAAGGTTAAGGGTGTATCTCACAATGCACACAACGAGAGAATTCTCATATACCAGGCCACACTATGACAATTCATTTTCTTATTTGATACGGCATGCTTCTAATTTCCAAGAAATCGAATGACTTCAAACAAAAATAATGCCAAAGCAGCAGCTTATTTGATCTGATATAAAAACAAACATGTTTTGTTCCATTGTGTCCTTCAAATGAACTGGAAGATTCACCAAAACTTTTCTCTTTCTATTTAATTGAGTATTCAAGTCCCCAGAGAGAACATTTACTGGAAGGAATATGCATAGAAGATCTTCAGAAGGTTCATAGGCTTTTATACTAGGACTACAGAAAAAATGTAGAGCGAGCAAAGGAAGTATAGTCCATTTTCCACCCAATCAACATCATTTTTATGTAGGTGCGTGTGCACGTGAAACACATGCTACTAAAAAGGAGTGAATGCCCGGTTAGAAAGGATTATCCAAATCAGAATGCTGTTCTCAACACTATATCTTCCTTTAGCTAACAACAAAACTGGGTTACAAGATCTCCCAAGAAAAATTCCCAACGGAAACAACTTCCCTTCAAGTGAAAATCATGGTCACCAAGCAAGCACGCCAAAATTCACATGAATAAAACGGCAAAATGGTTATTACAGTAAAGAAGGAATTAACTTAAGAGGGTGCTTGCTACATGGATGCCATATATCCATTCCCGTTTCTTGAAATTTAATCTACACCAAAGCCCATGTCGCACTAATTAGAAAGTCTGCTCCTAAATTTAGATGGAATTATACTAATCAACACCATGCCGAACTACGATACACTTCATTGGTAATCCCAGCAACCACAAGTCAGGGAACTATAGCAATTCAAATGCCAAATAAATAATAACTCAATACAGAATATTCACACTAACACATAACCAATATACTCAATCAAACACGTAGAATGATTACCTAATCTCAGCTCAGGCATCACTCTGTAATCGCAAAATTCAATAACCGAAAAAGCAATATCAGTTAATCGCGTAATTGAAGTACTACCTCTTTGTATTGCAATTCGATGGTATAAGATAAGAGCATGGGGCTGATATCACTGGGATCTGGCCTCGATACTTGGACAATTTCAGCTCTAGGCAACTCGTCGAAGATCCGAGTCGACTCGGTTCCGGTTTGATTGAAGGAGACGAAGGAAGACATCGTATGCGTTGACAATGGCTCCGATTCCATTTGCAGGTAACGGGGAACGTCGATAGAGATTAACTTCTCCGACTCCATGCAAACTGCTGGCAGAATCTTGATTGGATTCTCTAATAAATCTCGAACTAAAAATACTTGATTGTAGAAAATGAATCAGGTTTCCACAGTTTGAGATCCGATTATCGAGTTGAAACGTAGAAGACGCCACAAAGCACTAGTTATTTGAGAGAGAATTGGCTTTCCAATGTTCGTGATCTTCTTCGCTGACCCGCAAACAAGGCCGCAACTGCGTCAGAACTGGAGAGTTCGATTGTTCACATTTGTTTTCTATTTAATTTTCGTGCTTCTTCGTAGCAGCCGACCTCTTATGTTAATCTCATCATATGCTATATTATTATCTCAATTGATAAAATTATATAATGTAAAATATATAAAATAAAATTGTAAATATATTATTAAAATATTATATATCAAAGAATCCTAATTATTAAATTAATAATAATCAATAATTTTTAGAATCAATGTAAATATATTAGGATTTATCTTTTATTAATAATTTAATAAAATTGAGCCGAGTAAATAAAAATAAAATCCGATGGGTACAACCAGTATCCGTCTAAGAAATGAGCCCATCAAAAAGAGATGAACCCAAGAGGCAGCCGCCCCGTGGTATGTCTTCTCGAGCCCAAGATCCAAGCAGCCAGCTAGTTGATCCCATTTGATTAACCTAAGACCATCCAACGAGAAATGGATAATTAGGGTTAGAACTCGTGGCGAAGACCTTCAACTCAGTGGTCGACAGCTTGTATAGAGCAGCACGTATAGGCGGGAAATGCTTGTCATATTTACTAGAACAGCTTGGTGAATATTCCCACAACGATAACCACGATTGTACGATCACCCCCAAAACAACAATAACAGCTCAACGAATCTCCTTCAAAAGCAACTGCTATAACGGAAGATTTCAAAATCCTATTGAAAAAAAAAAAGAAATTCACTCAACCAGTCACGGTTGCCATAACCAGTCCCCGCAATCCTCGAGACAGCTAGCGAATTTGCGCAGACAACTATTACCAATTATGAGGCCCAATGAAGACTAAACCGACTCCAAATATTATAAAAATCCTTTCATCTTAGTAAAAAAAAAAAGAATAGAAGAGGAAGAGCAACCAAGAAATCACTCCAAGTGATTGAGTCTTAAAGCAACCAAGTTACTTCGGTCGAGGGGTCCCATAGCCCCCCCGGTGTCCACTCAGCCTAAGGATTCCCAAAGTTGTTTATCTTTAAGCGTATGCCTTGTGAACCACTCTCTACCGAGTGCATCCCTCCGAACACCACTCCCCGATGAGCGCACTTGCCAGAGCACCATCTTCCAACCAATGTTCACTTCCCTCACTCGTGCATTAGCTTCCTTGACATCCTTCATGTTTCTCACCATCGTTGAAAGATTACTGATTTAAATATTAAAAGATATACCGATGAGCGAGTCTCACTAATCCTCTGACCTCTTATTTGTTTATTATATTACGCAGGATTCTGGTTAGTAGAAATTGATATTACACCCACTTTAATTCGATCCGCCGTAAAAGATCATGTGATTTTCTAATTCGTATAATAATCTAGAGTTAAAAATGTATCAAAAACAAATATAAGGCTGGTAGCGAAAGTAGGTAGACACTTACAAAAAAATAAAAATAATATAATGGTATTATAAAATTAACTTTTTTATTATTTTTATATCTTGTTAATGATACTGGGTTTATTTATTTATTTGTTTTAATATGTTCCAATTATAAAAATGCATAAATAGGTATTATGTAATTCAAGAGTGTTGCATAGATATTTAAGAAAATATCTAAAATATTCTTCAAATATATATATATAATTGATACATAAACATCTCTAAATAGGTTTCAACTCTATAAATTTATATTTAATACTAACTTGATAGGTATATT
>JAOVVI020001594.1:0-23788 GCA_028571085.2 Nepenthes alata
CGGTCAACGCCAGTGTTGACCGTTTTGGGCCTCCTCGTTTTGGGCCTGCCCCTTTAGTGGGCCGTAAGGCCGTTGACTTTTCCTTGGGCCAGCCCAGTGGAGGTGTACCCATCAGTTATAAATCTCATGAAGTATTTAGGTCGAGTAGTACCTACTTATGATGAATTTTTTTCCATAGTAAATATTGATATGATGTATGGTATAATTATTTGAATAATATATATGATAATATTTAGAATTCAAAAAATAATCATTTAAGAAAGGGGGTGATATTTGATTTTAAAAGACGTACTACTTATGCTTTGAAAGTATACCCTTGTCCGATAATAAATGAGAATAAAATAATAAACGATAAAATAATTAATAATTTAATTAAAATAAAAATTAAAAAGTTGTTACATTTATGGACAAATGATGATGACAATACATTAATGACGAGAAAAAGAATCAATAAATTATTCAAAAAATAAAATTTAAATAAATTGTCCGACGACATTAATTCAATGATCACGACAAGAAAAAGGAAAAAAATTATTCAAAATTATTTAAAAAATTAAAAGTTGACACGTTTGCTAGATAAACAAAGAAAAATAATTAAAAGTTATAAAAATTAAAAAGTTATATAATTATTATTTAGTAAATACTTAGCAACAATTAAATCTATAATTTTTAATTTTTAAAAATAAATAACTCCTTATTAATAAACTTTAGTATTAAAATGAATAAAATATAATCTCAAAATAAACTTAAAATATTTTATTTTGATAAATAAAAAAAATTCTCGAGCCTAACGATCTCAATGCCCACCCAAGATTATAAAATGACCTGAGAAAATGGACCTAAACAATATATTTTTTAAATATATTATTAAAAATAAAGCCGTTAATTCTATGGACCCGATGGTTTATCTGGATTGAGGTGGGCCATTACCAGTTTCGGCGAAAAATTAGAAATGCTCGCTGCTAATGAGCCGCTCCCATGGGCGGTCAAGCCAGCCCTCGTCAGCCGCCGTGAACAGCCGAGAAAGCCCGAAGCGCGTAGACATCGAACACCGACGGTTGAACGCTCGACTCGAGTAAAGGTTCTCCATTAAGCAACGTCTCTCTCGCTCTCGGAGAACAGAGCGCACTCCGCCAAGCTGCCCAATCTTGAGAATTGCGAGCTGACCGATTTTTGTCGCTTCCGTTTGCTTTTCACCGCTTTGACGCTCTCGCCGAAATATTTAATCATTTTTGTTTACTGTCATCGTTTCAACGTCATCATCTTCATCTGTTTTCACATCCTCAAAGCCATACTATACCGTCTTTATTCCCCAATCCGTTCGATTCTTCCAGAAATCTTCATCATATTTGTGTTCGTCTTTATTCGTTATTCTTTCGAAAAACGCATATGTTTAAAAAAATTGAAAAAAAAAAAAGCAAACAAAAGCAAGAATAGATCCTCTTTGTCTATGTGCCGTGCATGAGCTAATTGTATCTTTTGAGGCAATTCGTTTTCTTAATTCTCTCTTGTTGAAAAATTTTAGTTTTCTTTGTTTCATAACTTAATTTTGTAAGTTTCTGGAAGGCTATCAGAATCGGCGATCTCTGACGGTGATTTTGGATGGCGATTGCAAGTTCCCCTGACACTACGGCGACGACGATGGCTAACGAGCAGAGAGATGTAGATCAAAGCTTCTCTATTCGAAGGAGACTAAGCCCGAATAGTTTCAAGAAGGCGTCTGATTTTCCTTCCAACGATGATGGTTTGGAGAAGGTTTCGACAGTGAATGATGATGGTGCTGATAGAAATCGGGTTAGTGAAGGAGATAGTGATCGGATAAAGTCGGAGGCTGTGTTGAGAAATGGAGAGAGGAAGATTGCTAACGGAGAAATAGAAGCTGCTATTAAGTTTACTTATAGACCGTCCTCTCCTGCCCATCGGAGGATTAAGGAGAGTCCACTAAGTTCTGACGCTATTTTCAGGCAGGTTGGTTTTGCATCTTCTGACCTTTTTTCCATATGTAGCATTGCTGCAGTTAGAAAGATTAGAATTGTTTCTCCCGAAATACTAAGAAAAAAAAGGCTGCTGCGTGTTTAATTGATATCGATACCATATTACTCTTACCAAAAATATCATTTATTAATCGAACTGGTATGCACGTGCAGTCGGATTACCTGAGGCACATAGCCAGTTAGTTTAACATAAATTCATGCAACTGGAGACGCTGATATTACTTGCCCTTAAAAAGAAGAAAAAATTGTGAAATGAAAACCAGGATATATTCCAAGTAGGTGTAGTCCTTGATGTTAATTGATGCATCCAATTTGTATGACTCTCTACTTTCTAGGGGTTTGAATTCCACCTTCACTGCCTGCAGGTGTAGCTATTTGTTATTTTTAATGTAGTCTCGTGACCAACTTTGACTGCTTGGTATTTGTGGTCCGAAACTGTAGTTTAGCAAATTTTTTGCATGTGTATGTGTGTCTTAGTATTTGGATTTCATAGTCTAATAATAGTAAGGCATAAATTGTAGGGAAAGCTGTCTGTTAAAAGCTATTTATAGCAGAGGATTTTGGTTTATTGAGGACAGTGATGCTTGATTGGTGAAATTGTTCTCTGTTAAAAACTAGGTATGAAATTTGATTGAAGTGAATTGAGGTTGTGCAAGGGTATGCATTGCAAGGCAGGGTTTCTTGGAAACTAATGAACACAGAGTTTGAATTAAGGCATCATTTAAAGATTAAGTAATGGTTGAATCCATTCCTTAGTCCATAATCTTAATGTGTTCTTTGTTGAGAAGTTTAGCTTTTCTCATTTGTCTTAATCGAGCTCTAGATGTGTGAAAAATTCTATAATCTTGTTTAAATATTTGTCAGATTGAATTCTCCTGCAAAAAAACTATATGTGGACCCACTAGCATACTTTGTTGGAATGCCTTCTTCTACGTCTTCCTTAGAAATTCAACTAAACATATTGGACCCAACACTTTTGTAATTAATACTAATTATAATTATACTTCTGAATTGGATTTGGATTTTAGACTAATGTCTTTGTTTGTGGGTGCTTATGTGGTCTGGTCTGGTCTGGTCTTATATGATATTCAAATGTATGCGAATAGGTGATTAAATATAAGTGGTTCATCAGATGTGCTTAGATAAAATTTCTTACTTATACTGACAAATAAAGGTGATTTCTAAAAAAAATTGGAGGGAAATTTGCGAGCTCAAACAGATTTATGAAAAATTGTTGATTGAGAACCCAAATAAGAATGCAAGATTGTGTACTTATGGAGATGCCCATGCGGTATAAAGGCAGCCATTTAGTATCGATCATATGGGCATTGTAGCATGTAGGCTGGAGAGTTTGGATTCAGGTGTTGGTAAAGTGGTCAAAGCTTAATTTCTTTGTTATCATGCAAATTCAATGGCTGTACTTTAGAATAAGCTCTAGCAGGATAAGAAACCTTTTTTCTTGTAATCAGACTTGGAAATAATGACTGATGCTGCTGCTATTAGTGGTGATCATGTAGGACTGATTGAGTGTAGTGTACTATTGACTTAATCTTTTTAGGGGAATGAAAGGAATAGCAAAACAAAACCAAACTATGCCCTTTCCTATCAATTTGAAAATCATAGATATCTGTACAAAATTGAGATTTTTTTTCTTTTGCTCATTTTGTATTATGTGGTGGAATTGTAGTGTATTTGATGGAGAAGGACGAAGTCGTCCTGTATTTTGAAGTTGAAAAGATAGATGGTTCTAGATCCATTTTATTTCTGGTTTTTTGCAACAGACAATAGTTTTGTTTGATGTTAATCCTCTCGTGGAGGTTTATATTAGATAGTTCTACCTCACGGTGTTTTTTGTTTGTTTGTTTGTGTGTGTGTGTGTGTGTGTGTACATGAGACCCTTTTTAATGTAACAACAAAATTCTGAGCACATAGAACTGTCTTTGTTGGTTTGCAGCAATAAAATTGATGTACTACAAAAATTTATCTATCTCACTATTCTTTCAGACATCTATGCACAGGTGTGGAGTTTGGGCAAAATATTCTTCTTAGAGATATGCATAGGGATGGATTTTGCACATCTCTTCTATATTTATGCCTCATCTAAGGGATTGGTAGTTCTAGTTTTCATTTTCATGAAGTTTGAGATTGTACGTCAAATGACTTGAAATTGGATGGCTATGGAAGAATTTGATGATATTCAATCTTTTGGATATCAAAGCCCTGAATCAAGTTCAATGGAGGAAAGAGTCAATATAGCTAATCCCCAGTACTTGGGACTTAAGACTGTATTTTTTCCCTAGATGTGATAGGGTAGGAAGAATTATTCTTCATCAAATGCCAATTCGTATCTTGCTCTTTTCATAATGATGATTTTTGTTTAAAATGTGAAGACTTTTGGAACCATTAAAATTTTTTATTACAACTTCTGGTGTATTAACCACAATTGATCAACATAATACTATTAATATGTTGGACTTAAATCTTACCATGTATATTGAAGTCATGACACAGTTGTAAATTTATTTTGAAGTCTTGGGGTTGCGGATGTTTGATAAATCAGTGGGAAGTGTTGCGATTCTTCACTATTAATTCTCAATTTGTTCACTTCGGCTTCAATTGCATGATTTTGGTTATCGCTGGATGGTGATTGCAGAGCCCTGCAGGTCTTTTCAATCTTTGTATAGTGGTACTTGTTGCTGTGAACAGCAGGCTTATCATTGAGAACCTTATGAAGGTCGGAAATTGACACAACTTTAACTAACTTTAATTTTTACCTTTTTGAAGCTGTGGGATCTAGCTTTTGTCCAATTTGGTTTCCATTTTCTTTCTGAATTGACTTTTGTCAGGGATTTTGCTTTTGCAGTATGGTTTGCTAATTAGAGCTGGTTTCTGGTTTAGTTCAAAATCTTTGAGAGATTGGCCCCTTCTTATGTGCTGGTAATGGATTTTTCTTAAACTTTGAAATCTAAGAATTAAATATTTCATCTTTGTTGGTTTATAGTTGTCAGCACTTGACTTTGAAGTGAGTTATCTTTGATCATTGTGGTTTGACTGCAGTCTTACTCTCCCAATCTTCCCACTCGCTGCTTTCCTGGTTGAAAAGTTGGCACAGAGAAACCATTTATCAGAACCAGTAAGTGAGTCAAGTTCAACTTGGTAGCCTCTTCCAATGATATAACATTGAATATGTGTGTTGAAAATGATGATCTTGCTTCTTTCCATAATGCTGCTCTGAAGTTCATTTGTATTATCTATCTTATAATGTTGTCTTCGTGATTTGAGTAAGAACCGTCTCCATGGAGATATTGAGTTGATGACTGGTGAATTATTGTGAGTAAATGCAGTTAAATCTATGTTGCTGTTTCCTGTCTGTGTTTGTTTGTGCTGTTCCTTTTCACTTCTACTTGTTTTTTTATTTTTGGTTTAACTAGGTAAGAGTTTTTATTGCTTTTACTATGCTGCCTGGTTACTTACACTTCTAGTTGATGAATAAATACTAATCTGTGGAGTTCACTGATATGGGAGCAATCATTCCTTGGAACATTAATTTATTCGAGTTTAAAGCATCAAAAGTATGTGGGTAAAAGGTGAGAAGTTGACATGTGCTTTTTGGGAATGACCTGTTACCCACCCCCAAAAGATGTATGCACACACAGTGCGACTGCACAGACAGACACAAAACTAAGAGGAAGAAGGCATCTTAGTTGGGAGGAAGACGGTAATCTGACCTGAAGTTGATGTCAGAATAGGGTTCATTGGCATGGCACTACTCAGTATTTGCATATTCTTGTGGTCTGCAACTGAATAATTCATACCCTGGTAATGTTTTAACTGAGCCATTGTGCTAATATTTTGGTCCAAATCCCTGACTTTATTTCATTCACTAGTTTCCAAAGAAGCATCTTCCCCAATTAGGTCACTGGCCCAACAACCAAGTCGCCTTATCCAATGGTCCTCATTTGGACTCAAGGAAAAGGCTGAACTCTTATTGCTAGAAGTAAACCCACTATAACCTCATAAACTGAACTCATCTTATTTAATTCTTCTTGGTGGAATAGGATGTCACATCACCTAAAGTCAATTAGGCGACATGCTCATCACTGTGTACAAGCAGATCCCATAACTTCCCTAGTTGTTGGCTATTGTGGAATCTCAAGAGGCCTTTTCATTCTATTCCAACTATTATTAATAGGGCACAGGCTGGTAGCTTATGCAAGCTCACATAGTAGCCATCCCCGTTCGGCTTCAATACCCTATGTGACAATCAAGTACAAGAAACCAATTATTTGTCAAGCAACTAATTTAGGCTAGGCAAAGTAGGCCTAAATGCATAGGCCTAGTTGTTTAGTAATTGATGCCTTAGTTCTTATTACGTGATCTATAACTTCTTTGCATATTCATTTTTGACGTTACAACCCCCCCTCCCCAACTCAATCCCTATCATCCTCATCAGGTCTCAAAGGTCCTCTATAGATGATCTGGATTTTAGAGGTGGCTTGAATGGGTTCTAGAGATGGTTCCACTTATTCATTTTCGATTGTGATGTAGCACTGTCCCCCATGCAACTTAGTTTGATGAACTTGACCCAACAACCAGCCTGTTGTTCTCACTTGGGCTCAAGAAAAACAAAGAGCTCTTGTTGTATGCTCACTCAGATCCATGTAAAGGGAATTCATCTTCTTTATTACATATGGGTCAGGCTGTCACAACATCTTCATTGCTTTTACTTCCATCTCAATATTGTGTATCTTTCAATGAAAGAGTTACAGTTTTTGGTGATCTTCCTGAAATAGTTGGCTTCATTCATGCTAATCCTACTTAAACACTTCTGAGTACTTTATTGTTGTATTTGTAAATTGAAGATACCTCTGATAATGGTGGCATATTAGCAAATGAGCTAAATGTCCGTTGGCTTCTCTCAAGTATGATTAAAGTTATCTACACTGACGTGAATCTCTGTGGAATATCAACAGTGTATTCATTTTTCAGGTTGTAGTGATCCTTCATGTGATAATTACTACGGCTTCCGTTTTGTATCCAGTTTTTGTGATCCTCAGGTTAGTCTTCCTTTCCTAGCAAAACCTTATATGAGCTTCACATTGAATTGGCTTTTACTTGATTGTATTCATTGGCCATAGCATCCACTTTTTGTGAAAAAAGGCAAATTGTTATGATACTGGAAAATTAGCATGATTCTTTTAATTGATAAATGCACAACTTGTTCAAGATCGTTTACTTTGATGTAATCTGTTTGCACACAATTTCAGTAAGATTACTTGGTGAATGACCGTAAAGATGCCTAGAGCTGGTTTTTCTACCCCCAGTTGTTTTGACTGAATGATAGGCTGCATTAGGATTATAGCTGGTTTTGCAAAGTGCTGTCGTGAACTTGCTTAATTTCATGTATAACAGCAGTTTTAGCATGGGACTCACTTCTGACTATTTGGAGTTTACAGCTGCATACTGTAAGTGATACATATTGCATATCCATGCCTTGACCATAATTCATTTATGGGAAAAAGAAAAAGACAATATCCTTCTAGAAAAATTTGCCTGACCTGAAGTTACTGCTCCTATCGATTTTCGTAAGATCTGTTTCTTCTGAATATTAACAAGCACAATTATCGGTTGTGTTTGAAAACTTAAATAATAATTAACAAGAAAAGCATGATCAAATTCTATAGGCAAACTATTATACATATAAAAAGTTTACATGCTATGCAAATCATGGTGAGTACTTATTTGTACTTGTAATTCTTGTTAACCATAATTAGGCATGATTTGCATTTCATAGGGTTCAGTTGGGTCTTTGTTACTTTGTAATGCTTGAATTGTGATTGAAATATATTCCCTTAACACGAGGAAAGGATTTTGTCTGAGATATGCATAATTATGGTTTGATAAGGCCGTATGGACTTCAGTAAGCTTTGCACTTGCTTGTTATGCATGCTGATGCAGATTTTTCCTTAATTGCAACACCATCAGTCTTGAGCAAGTGGTTAAGAAAAGTCCATTAAAAGAAAGTGGTCAAGCCTATGAATTAACTTGTTCAGGCATTGCAGTAGCCTTTTCTGCTAGAAGAAATTGATGTAGCTTTACAGGAAGAGGGGGAAAGATACAAAGATGGTTTTTTTTTTTTTGGGGGGGGGTGTGTGTGTGTGTGTGGGCAGGGATGAGGGAAAGAGTTGGGAGACAATGCTCAACACTCTTCAGTAGTTGGGTAAACACTGTTCTATCTCCCTTTTTTGGAGCCAACTTGAGTGAAATGCTGGATAAAATGTGTTGGGGAGCAGGGCTCACAGCAACTGTTTGACCATGTAAAATGTAGTTGTTGCTTTTACTTGGCCTTTTTATATTTAAAAGAATTTAGTTGCCATTGTGACTTGTGCTTGATATGGTATAGAAAAGCCTGCAAATTTCGAAAGCCTCGATTTCATCATCATATTGTAGTTGAATTGGTTTAATATTTATATATATTTTTGTAAAAATTTAGATTTTATATGATTTTGAGTTTAAATTTGTGTGATATGAAGTCATTAATACATGTGAATCTTGACATTGTGCAACCCCATGGTCAGGCTTGACACTGAATTTGAACCAAGCATGAGAAGAGATTTTTTTGTGATAATCTTTGCAGGTGTGATTCTGCTGTTCTCTCTGGTGTTTCCTTAATGCTCTTTGCTTGCATTGTGTGGTTAAAGTTGGTATCTTATGCACATACAAACTATGACATGAGAGCAATTGCTAAGGCATCCATAAAGGTTTGAAAAGTTCTATTTTATCTTTTCTCCAGAGATGTTGTACTACATTAAACAGTTCTTGCTCTCCTCTCTTTGTTGGTAGGGGGGGGGGAGTTAAATCTGACACTAATAGCCAAATCTTGTCATCTTCACCAAGCAGAAACTGAATTGTTACTGCACCCCATGCATTGAATACTGCAGAGAATGAGAACCATGGTTGGTGATGGTGACAGGAATGAATAGTGTTGGCTCTTTAGTGTTTCATCTCTCTTCTTCCTATTTGGCACTTTAATTTCAGGAGGATGCCTCATCTATTTCAAGTGAGGAACTCCCTTATGACGTCAGCTATAAAAGTTTGGCCTATTTCATGGTGGCTCCAACTCTCTGTTACCAGGTAAAAGGACTTATTGGTAATTTTTTGTGTTATTCTACTGCCATGAAATTACTATTAAGCTCCATAAATGTTACTTGTTTGGTGACTAACTAAAATTTTAAAACTTGCTGGTGATATTTGTTGAATTGAATAATTGTAATTTCTTGCTTTTCTCGAATTTTTGTTCACTAAAGATGAAAGTGTCATGCATGGTTTGGAATGAGAGAAAGAAGTGAGAAATCCTCTTTTCTGACTGTATTTTTTCCATTCCAGTCATTATTCTTCTTTTGACGCCCATACTATTTGTTGACCATAATTCATGAACGCATTTAACATAGGGAACATAAAAAATTGGATGTTTCTTTCTTTCTCTTGTTTGAGACAAGCTGTGATTTTAATGAATATAAAATATATTATTTCTTTATAATGAAAGGAGTTGGAAAGAAGTTGTTAATAATAGATTGCCTAAAGAAATGGTTTCACTCTTTGGGGTGAGATTGAGACCTGTATACAAAGAGGTCAAGAGTGCTTGCCAGCCCAAATCTAGACAAGATTATGCAAGCACAATATCATTTGTTTATTTTTTGGTTGACTATCAGGCTGACTATGATTTTAGGTTTATTTTAATTACTGTGCTTGAAAGGCAAATGATCAAGTGTTGTTTTGCTTGTCTATTTGAATTGTATATTTACTGCAGAAAAGTTTATTGGTAGATGAATACAACCTAGTGGCATAAACTTTCGAATGATCCCATCTTCCCCACATGAAGCATCAATTCCATTGTTCTTTATGGGCATTTAGTATTATTTGCATGGAAAATCCCTTTTGTTCATTGTTCTTATTATCAAATGTTAAAGGTGGCTAATATGGAGAGTTACGTCATTCTTACAGGTTTTACATCTCATTTTCAAGTGCGTACTTGATGATGAAGGTGGTAATTAAGATATGAAAAACATTTGTAATGATTAGGACTAAATTATGTCTGGAATATGCTGAGTTTTTCTCACCTTTTTACAAGGATTGTAGAACTTGACATAGTAACATTCTAAGAATTAAGTTTAACTGGGTGCTTGGCTAAGCTAGACCTGGATTCAACTCCCTTCCCCATTTTTCCTACTTGGATAAGACAAACTACTAAACATTGAAATTGAGGTGTCTCCTATATGAAGTTTGTAGATTATATTGTTTTGGTAGATGAAGCTAGAGGAGTAATTAAGTCACATAGAAAATTTTTATGATATAAAGCTGTTAAAATTAGTGGGATTAAACTTGTTTTATTAAATGCAAAAAATGAACTGTCTCCTATATGCAGTTTGTAGATTATATTGTTTTGGTAGATGAAGCTAGAGGAGTAATTAAGTCACATAGAAAATTTTTATGAGATAAAGCTGTTAAAATAAGTGGGATTAAACTTGGCTTATTAAATGCAAAAAATGAACAAGCTGTAGAACATGTAAACATAGACCTAATTTTGGTTGAGGTAGTGTGAAAAGTGTGATTATGGATAATTCTAAAAATGAACAAAAGACTTTATAATAAAGTTGCATTGATTATAAAATATGACATCATTAAGAGCAACATACATGAATAGTAAATGCAACCAAAAAGGAAATGTTGAGAGGGTTGAGTGGTGTAAGATAAAAATGAACATGTCAATTGCTAGTTAGAAGTAGCACCTGTAGAAATTATGAATTCGGGCAAATCAAAAAGGTCTTGACGATAAAATATAGGCAGGATAGTGAAGTTGTTACCACGGATGATTTGCTTGGGGCTAGATGGGAGGCAGTAGGGAGGGGGTAGCCTAGGATAAGTTGGACTAAATATTAAAAGGATGTGACATCTGGTCAACTTCTAGAGGTTGTTGGCCCGGACTGTGTGACAAAAAAAAAATTGATATAGTGATCTCCAAATGGTTGGATTCATCATTTCACAGAATTGTTGATATTGCTTTTTTTTCCTTGATTGATTTTTTGATTTTCTATACCAATAACTGTTCTGCACTTAAATTGTTATGGTCAACAATAGTGCCACATTTCTCAAAACAACAAAGGATTTGTTATAATGACCACACTCATGTGATCATATTCATTTTTTGTTTGATTTGTATCGATCATGTTTGATTAGTCATTTCTTGTTTGATTAGTCACTATGAAGTGTGCTTAGATTTCTGGGTTCTGCTTTGAATTTTGTAGCCAAGTTATCCTCGTACTGCATACATCCGAAAAGGTTGGGTGGCTCGGCAACTTATCAAATTGGTAATATTTACTGGAGTCATGGGATTCATCATTGAACAAGTTGGTATCTTGTTTCTTATAAGCTATGTTTTTTTCTGATCTGTAAATTATATTTGTCTCTTGACATGTTATAGGCTACATTATTTTGCAGTATATTAATCCGATTGTTAAGAATTCACAGCACCCTCTGAAAGGAAACCTCTTATATGCGGTCGAGAGGGTTTTAAAGCTTTCAGTGCCAACTTTATATGTATGGCTGTGCATGTTCTACTGCTTTTTCCACCTTTGGTAAGTCCTCTTTGTTACACTTTCATTTCTTGTTCTGAATGTTCTTCATTGATTCCTATCAGTTTTCCTGGTGTGGAACAAGCACTTTTAGGGTTTATTGCACCAACCTTTGAAAGTGGATGGTTCGTCAACTGGAATTTTCTGTACAACTTCTGCACTTTGCACTCTTGGTAACACCTACATTCAAGGCAGAAAACTTCTTTTGTTTTCTTCTTGGTGTTTTGATTTTTTTTTTCTTTGATTTTTTCTTCTCTGTGTTTTTGTTGACCAAAGACATGGCATGGATGAGGGATCAATATTGGCTTAGTGATATGGTATCCATTTTGTTCGGCCAATCAAAATTTCCTTTACTAGACAATAGTTGTCCGTCAAATAGTTTGCAAATAATAACTCACTAACTGAGGAAAAAAGAATTTCTAGAAGTCCCTCTTCCCCCTCCCTATGCTCCATTGTCTAATCTATCAACCATCTTCTATTGCTTATCATTTTCTTCTTCTCTCAAACGGAGCATGAATTGTTTAAGTCAGACTTTGAGGCAAGTGCCCTGGAAAACTGGTGGGGATTTAGTCTTTTCTGCATTACGCAGAATCCAATTTTTAGTAAACAGATGCTGAAGCCTATTGGAAGAGGAAAAACTCTATAGATTGCTTTGAAGCAGATTCTTCTTTGGAAAAGACTTTTAGGGAAAGGGCACTCCTATCTTGTGAAGTGTAAGGCACACTAAGACTGATGAATTTCTGACCAATAACCCTTTGTTTCCAGGAAGGGGGTCAAAAGAAAAAGGGAATCACAGTGTCCCACCAAATTACTTATTGGAGAAAAGCTGCAAGTGCCATTTATGCACAGTCAAATCTTGAAGTGTGGATTGCCGATTCACAATTAACTATTAGACTTGTTTAGATTTCCACCAAATTAACTATGAAAAGCCGGGGAAATGTAAAAGAAAAGAATGCAGAAAGTTGACAAATATCTCCATATTGGAAATGATAGCCCACTGTTCTTTATAAATGTTGCAAATTATGTTCTGAGTACCATTAATTGCTCAAAGAAAGTACCATGATATGCTATCAAAGACAGCTTGATGGTAATTGTCAGCTAACTGTTTCATGCAAAAGGGCTGCCGAATTCTGATGTTTCTCAATTATATGATCGTCTAATTATAGGATTGCTGTGAAATTTGATGGCTCATACTATGTTTAGATGATCATATAATTGAGGAACACCCGAATTATGATTATATGATTATCAAGTTTGTCATTTCCAATAGGTCGATTTGGTAAGTATTTACCTATTGGAAATGATGAAGTTGATAATATGCAATGGTGTTTATGGTGGAGACTGAGACAAACACGCTAAGATGGAGGAAGATAGAGAACTGGGAGTCGTGAACTTTCAGTGGATGGAGTAAGCTGGTTGGGGACAATGTCGCTAAGATGTGTGGTTATATTTGATAGGGAAAGGGAGAGGACCAAAATACAGAGGAACGATTTGAGTTTCTACGAGATAAAGTATGTGTGCATGGATGATGATGCTAACATGGGTGAGTCGATTGGAGAGGGGAAGGAAGAGGGCCAAAATACAGAGGAACAATTGGAGCTTCCACAGGATAAAGTATGTTTGCATGCACTCACTTGAGTTTGGGGGGGGAGAGAGAGTTTTGGCATCTCAAACTTGGAAAGCAAGGCAATTCTTAAAAATTGAATGGGGAAAAGCATTTCTAAAATCGATATGTCATCTTAAGGGTTGATGAAGGTGATCTCTGTAGATGCAGAAATTTTATGGGAAAGTAGGTATTATTAAATTCATCACAATGTGGGTTTCTCATCCATTTTGAAAAAACTGATAAGTATTTGAACACTGATTCATTGAAACGGTTATTGTAGGGAAAGTTGGGTATGAATATTCTTCGCTCACCCCCTTTTGACTTGACGGTGAATTTATATTATTTTCTTTATTTTGCATGTACTAAGTAATTGAATTGAACAATATTCACACCATGCTCAAAATTCTAATTATAGGTTGAACATACTTGCGGAGCTTCTTCAATTTGGTGACCGTGAATTTTACAAGGATTGGTGGAATGCAAGAACATTTGAGGAGGTGGGTTTTAATAAATGCGAACACTAAGATTTTGTTTCCTTTTACTTGAGAAGTTGAGGCTGAAACTACTTTTTTTTTTTGCATTTGCTGCATCGGTGATTTTCATCAGTACTGGAGAACGTGGAATATGGTATCTTCCCTTTAAATCTTGATTTTCCTTCTACGCTAAAGTTGCAGATATAAACTCTGATGTTAGTAGATTCAAGTTAATAATTATGTAATTATAGTCTAATTGTAGTTGAAGATCTTCTGATTCATTGAACCGTCTGTAGTTTTTTGAGAGGATGAGCCCGGTGTGTTTGTGCACAGGGACAAGAGAATATCAGCACATATATATATATATATTATTTTTATAGAACTAATTTGTATAGCTTTTCAGTATTTCAAGTGTATGCTCCAATCTCTTGAGCATGTTGCTTGGCAGTCTGAACCTCTGCATGCCATTTGGACAGAATTGAAAACTACAGTGGTTGATTGGAGTCTTCATCCACTCGTCTTAAATTCAACTATGAATATTGTCCGTAAGTTCACAAAAAATAACGTGGGTATGGCAAATACTGTCAGGTTGACTTGGTTCCAGCTTCTAAACTGCTTTCTGTGATGGGAATATGTCCCTGACGGTGTGGTGGATCAATGTTTATTTAGAGAGTAGGATGGCTTTGCTTTAAAGATTAAGTATTAGGCATAAGTGTTGAGAACCTATACATTTTTGCTCTTTCTGCTATAAACCTCTTTGATTTACCCATTCTCTGTTATAATGTGTTAATGTTTGGCAATCGTTTATGAAAGTTTGTGCTGAGTTACAACTTGATTTTGTTGCAGCCAGTACATAAATGGATGGTCCGGCATATTTATTTTCCATGCCTGCGTAATGGAATACCAAAGGTAATGATCAGTTGTCCTCTACAAACAACAGTCAAGCAGCTTTTGTTTAACTTGCTGAGTTTGAAGTCTGCACCTTAGCTCAATTACTCAACTTTGCTGTTGAATAACTTGTCTTCTGTGATTTCTGAAGTCAATGATAAGCCTGGATCATTTCATTGTCCCTCCTTCCCTGAGGTTAACACGTGGAACACTATATCATGATGTTCCAGAACTTCTAGTCTCTCCTTTTAAGGCAATAGAATTTTCGTTATTAACAGAGAACTATGAACTTTCTGTTCCTACTTGTTGCTTTTGAATTGCAGGTTTTGGCTGGGCATTTTTTACACTAGATAGTTGTTCATTAATTTGAGGATTTGTTGGACTAGTAAATTTACTCCTATTAACTAGTCAGTAATAAATCAATTTGAGGGTTTTCTTTTGGGCTTGGTTTTATTCCAGGGTGTTGCAGCTCTCATTGCCTTCCTCATATCTGCTATATTTCATGAGGTCAAATCTCACTCTTGCTCTCTCAAGATAATGATGCTAGGTTTACGTTGTAACATTGTCTTCATGATGAATATTTGTATGCTGGAAGTAAATTGAATTTGCTGGATTAATCTATTCCTGGACTCCATAAATGACTAACTGCTGTTGTTCACTTTGCACCAAAAAAAATTTATCTTGAATTGTCCTTATGATGATTCTGCTTATGTTTACCCCCCTCCCTGCTTCCCTCCTCCCCCCTAAAAAGGAGAAAGATTTAGCATTTGTTTTTACGATTTTATTTGGTAGAAATAAAAATGTGATAAGCTAAATGTAGCACTTGCAAAACACAAGATGATGGAGCATTTAGGATGTGCACATGATGAAAATATCGGTATCATTATCAATATCGGTTGCGTTCATATCATCATCGGACATATTAAATAATACATATTTGTATCGAATATATTGGAAGAATTTTTTTTGAAAATCGTATTGACCATTGTATCATTTATATCAACCAATATATTGGTTGTATTAGTTAATATATTGCGATATATTGCCGATATAAAAGTATATTATGATATTATTGTGGTATCAAAAAATGCCGATATTGGAGGGGCTGGATGCCGATACATAGAGGCCAATGTCTGCAATAGTGCTTGTGCACTTGTGGCATATTCCTAGCAGTAAAAGGAAAACTTCTATGGATATTCTTGTTAGGTGAAGAAGTATACCTTCCAGCATGGAAAACTACTTGATACACGATTACCACGAGGTCCTGACCTAGCAGAATTCCATCTGTATAACCATTGGTTTTTGGAGAACTGCTTGGAGTTCTGGACCACTAGCAATGAAATATAAAAATGAAACTCGGGTCGAATGGTAATTGATAGCACATGTGGGACTAAATTTATGACTTAAAGTGGCAAAGGGCCTGTTGGAAAAAGTGGTTTGGCTGTTGAGCTTTTTTTTTTTAATAAAAAATCAATTAAGGCGCTATTGGGAAGTTATTGTGTAGAATCATACAGAAATAGGGAGTCTTGTTGCAGGGAGGTAATTGCTGCATTTATGGTGTCAACCCGTTGGGTTGGAATCTTTCTAATTCTAATGTTTTAGAATCAAATCACATTCAAAAAGGTTACAAAACTGCTACAATCCATCGGATTCTTATTGTTTAATGTATTCTTTATTCAAATAAATTCTGAAATTTCTAACAAACCAGTGTAATCCAATCTTCTGAGACTTGTATCATTCTGTGTTTTTTCTATGATGCAATTCCTTTTGTTCTTTTTGCAGCTGTGTATTGCTGTCCCTTGCCACATCTTCAAACTTTGGGCTTTCATTGGAATTATGTTCCAGGTAATTATCTTTGCTGCCAGTCTGCTGTCTACATGTCCTATGATGTTCATATGAGCTTGAAATATTTTTCAGTGTTTTTTTCTCCAAGTTGTACTGGATGTTATAATTTTCTGATGAATAATAATTTCTTGAATCATCTGGACATTTTGAATGTGGGAGACTGAAATTTAGATTTTGTTTATCAATTTTTTTGGGGTTGGGTTATTTGCCATTCTGGTTTTGAGACGTCATTGTTCAGTTATGGAAGTGGGGTGTTATGGACATTACATAACTTGTCAAAGTCACTATGGCATAGCTTCTTTATGAGCATGCACATTACCTTAACTAATTTGTAAGATCTGAAGTTTCAAGTTCATGGCTTGCCTTGCTGAAGTTGGTAACGACATTTCACTGTCATTTCTTACCTTTATACTTACCTTTATACTATGTACTTAGGCTTTTGTGGGTACCAACTTAAGTTGACATTCTCTTTTATTATGCATTTGATCATTAAATTCTCTTGTAATGATGTTCAGCTGTTAATGGTGTTGAAGTTGATTGAGTTAGACGTTTGGTGGGGTTGAATGCATCCATAAACCTAAAATGGGTGTACCTTTTTAAACAATCATTGAAATTGGAGCAGGGTTATTATATGGAAATGCAGACAATATAAACTTCTAAATATTATCTTGCCACTGCATGGCAAGCAGCATCAATTTGTGCTCGTCAGCAGCATTTTAATAAACTTCTCTCCTCTCATTGTTTTCCCAGTTGAGCCCAGATCGAGTATAGCTGATCAGATTAACGTCCTAGTTGTCCCTGATAAACTGAATTTCTAGGCCTAATTGAGCTATTTGTGAACCATGTTTTTCATGTAAGCCTAATCCAGGCCTTCGCAGTTTAACAATTCATTTTGGCAGCGCATATCATCTGAAAATAAGTCCATGATTGATGTTCATTCATGAAGAAAACTCAACATCTGCAGTCCTCAACCTAAATCAGGGCTATTTTGCGGATTCTTGTTTAGTAGCCCTAAAATTAGCATCATCTGCGGTCTCTAGCCCTAAGGACCAACATCAACTTGAAATTCATCCTTCAGAAAAGAATCCACTATGCCCAGCTACTTCTTTCTATGGCTTGAATGTTGATTAAGACTAGTTTATCTGAAGAAATTTCATAGAAATTCGGCTTCTCTTTTGATTAGAAATCTGTACTTCCAACTATGGGGGATTTGAAGTCTTCCATATCATTCATTGAAGTAATGGCCATAAAGGCCTTAAAATGTGTAATTTCTAGTACCTGTTGACAAAAACCCGTCTGATTTTGATGGCCTTTTGTCTAATCCATGCTTACTGTAGTTTCTACTTGTGAGCGATACTTTCAGCTGTGAGAATGCTCAAGGTTGTGAAGCCATTGTGCATAATGGGAGATTGTTTTCTTCTCGTTAACTATGATTTACGAATGAAAATAAATATTTAAGGATATGAATATTGTTATATCTTGTACGTTTTTTACTTTGATCAGGTACCCCTGGGTTTGCTTACAAATCACTTGCAGATGAAGTCTCAGAACTCAATGGTGTGTTCATCTCATTGTGCTTCTATTTTTATTATTCAACTTCATCGTATTGTCCTTAAAATCTGTTAGAGCCATGATCATATCAGAGGGGTTGGGGTAACGGCATGGAAATTTGTGCTGGCTTTTCTAGATGTCATTCTGTTTCTAGATTCTATGTAGGGATGTCTTCTAGTTGGGTTGCCACGCAGATGTGAAAAGCATCAACAACAATTTGCCACTGACAATTGCTTAGATCTCGTGAAAACACTGCAAGATGAGGGATGGCTGAAGAAAAGCCCAAATCCGTTATTACCCAACAAGAATTGAACTGATTTCATCTGCTTTGATTGGATTTGAGTTTGGGTAAAGCCCGAAATTCATAATTGGGTTTGGGTATACTACATCTCCATGTCAAACCTGGTCCATTGCCGTAACATATCCTGAGAATGTCTAGAAATTGATTTTTGTTAAATCTTTTGGTCCCTGGTGGAGACCTCAATGAGCTGCTACGGCTTATGCTGGGATCTCCACACCCCCTGCTGGAATTTTTTGGAAGATATAAAACCAAAAGTTGTGTTGCTAGCTAGCAAGAACACAAAGGACGCACGCACTTATCGTAATCTGAGTGGTTGACATGTTAAACACAGAAAAAAAAATCATTGACTTTTGTTCTAAACTATTTTTTCATTTGTTTGACATTGTTTTCATGGAAGAATTAATGGAATATATTCATACTTCCTACTGATTCCAGGTGGGGAACATGATCTTTTGGTTCATTTTCAGCGTTTTCGGTCAACCGATGTGTGTTCTTCTTTACTATCATGATCTGATGAACCGGAAGGGGAAATCTTCTTGAACTTCGACTATGGGAGATTCATCCAAACCGGCAATGAGTGAGTATCGTCTCCTACCTTTGTTACCATGTTTGCGGCCCCAGATTATCAACTCTTTGCATGGATAGTTTCACATTCCCCCAGCGGCTGCTTTCTTCACAGGCAGGTTTCGTTCTCATTCATTTAATGTATAAGTAATTTTGATATGGGGAGTTATGATGCTGCAGTAATGGTGGCACCATGTAACCTAGAAAAAATTGCCGTTTGGTTGTGGCTCCCAGTTTCTATGGGTTTAGGAATTCGCAGATGCTCATACTGGCAAGTTTGCCGTTCGCTACCATTTTGTATATATTCTTTTGAGACTACTTTGATCAGAAGTGCAGTCTTATCAGTTTGGGTTGGCCTGAGTAGTTTATAGGAGAATTTCTAGTAACTTTGTCATATTTCTAATCTCATTTTGGCTTGTGCGGCCATGAGAGGTATTGTGTTCCTCCTAACTGAAAGACTCTTATATTCATCCAACGATCAGGATTAGAAATTGGGTTAATGAACGGTAAAGATTTGATCAAATAATTTAGATAACTATTTAATCTTCATCGTTGATTTATATAACTCGTTTGGTCTCTAGAGAAAAAATGATATTACAGCTAGAATAACAACAAAATAATAATAATAACAATGCTTCTTACTCTCTGTTTAGATTGAATATTAGATGTATTGTACTTCGGTATTTTCTTTTCTGATAAAGAAAGAGAAGTATAATCCTCTTAATTTATATAATATTTGTAATTTGTACAATTTTTTGTGGCACGTGAATGTATAAATGTTAATATATTATTTCTGATTTAATACTTATTTTAATTGCAATCAACTATTGTTGCTGGTGCCCTTTGATAGTTGGTGCTCAGAATAATGTGAAAGAAAAATATTACTTTTTTTTTTTAATTTGATTTGTGTCATTTTTTTGTTGAGGTATTGGATCTTATAATCTAAATCTTAACCAAGTTAGATTGATTTGTCCTCCAACCAATATTTGACTAGTTTGACAATTCATGGTCCGAACAAATTTATTGCTCAGATTGGCCGATTGCACATTCCACAAAATTGTACACTACAAATAGGAGCTAATAAAGAGGTATGTGACCCCATAGAAATGTGATAATATGATTGTCTGGTATGACTTATTACAGCGAAGTTTTATAATTATATCTGTCCAAAGGAGCGATATTTGATAATATGCCATTTTAACAATGTGAACCTTTTAGATGTCCCGTCTTCGGAGTTCCTCTCAAAGGCTCTTATTCAAATATTTAGTTTTGAATTTTACTATTTTATCATTAGATCTATCGGTTTATACTAATTTAGTTTATATTATGTCTTAAAATGTGATTTTTTTGATAATATAAGGTTATAGACTGAAAAACTAAACAGTGAATTAATGATTGTAGTGTTGGGTAGGTTTTATTTATTTACTTTTTATGTACTAAGTTGACGATGACAGTAGTTATATTATGAATTCTAACTCTTTTAAAATTTAAAAATATAGAGTCTCGTAAAAAAAAAAACATCATCATGCATAGATAATCTTTCACAGTCATTTTAAAGAAGTGAACTGAAAATTTTGGAGCGATATTAGTCAGTTAACCCATCTATTTATAGATTTATTTATATAAAATAAATAAATAAGATGATATATTAAGAGTATTTATTAATTTTTTGAAATATTTTTCCAATACTAGTATTATGTGAATGAATTTTAATAAATTTATAAAATAAATAAATAAATAAATATTAAGCACCCAATTATTGAACACAAGCTGCCGTTGCGTGGAGCTGTGCTTTGGCAAAACACTATCCCCAATGGAAAAACAACCAAAAAATAAAAAAGACAAAAACAAAATGAGATCAGTTTTTTAAAATTTCCTAATCCCAAAGCTCCAAAGTCAAAAGACTATGAAAAGGCTATTTTCAGTTTTTTCATTTTCCCCACTGTAGCTCTTCAAATCTGTTTAGATTTTATTCCTCCGTCTCTTCTTCCTCGAACCTTCCTTCAACTTTATTTTCAAAAGCTAGTTTGTGATGGAGGATCTTAGATCCAAGTCATATGGAGATGGGAGGATGCAACTGGAGAGCTACTATGGCGGCGATAATGGGGAGATGAGACCCACTTCAACTGGTCTGCAAGACCTTAGGTGCTACAGTGCTTCCTATGCGACTTCTGTCGCACAATTTCCACCAGCAGCCGCAGCCCAGATACCCAAAGAGCTGAAGAAGGGAAAGAGCACAAATGGGTCAATCTCAAAGGCGTGGTGCTTTAGCGACCCAGAGTTGCAGAGGAAGAAAAGGGTCGCTAGTTACAAGGTCTATACTGTTGAGGGTAGAATGAAAGGGTCCTTTAAGAAAAGCTTCAGGTGGCTCAAGGACAGGTACTCCCAGATGGTCCATGGATGGTGGTGAAGATTCTACTTCTTCTCTCCGATTGACAATTATATATATGATTTTCAATCTGTGTTGGACTTTTTCCGTTTGATGTTTGTTAATTTCTGTGTTGTGATGTTAATTTGGTGTTTATTTAAACAAGTGTTAGATTTGACTTATAATACATCTTGTAGATGATCTTTTTGTTGAATTGTATCGAAATTATCTATTACTGTAGCCCAACTTATAGCACATATGGTTGGGTGATATTGTTGTTTTGCTTTGCTTTTTGGCTTTTAGATCTATCAATCTTGAAGTGGTTGAGTAGATCGGTAGGCAACTTGTTCTTTAAGGAGGTCTTGATTGCTGTATTGCAGCATTTGTTGATGCGTTTTGGGCCACCTGTTTTTAGGCAAATCTTTCTAAAAGCTGGACTCCTTAAGTAGTTAGTTTATCCTAAACAAAGTAAAAATCGGAAGACTAGAATGTGGGTTTTTTTTGGTTGCATAAGCAGAAAAAATCTAAAGATGTGGATATCACTGTTTTTCTTGAACACACATTTAATTTTTATATTACTGTGGAATATAGTTGTTCTTCTGTTCAGTCCATCTATGAGTTTTAATGTTTGAGGCTTTGAGAATGATACCGACACTATATATTGTACTACACTCTCACCCAATGTTATTTCCTAATTGATTAGAAAGTTATTGAGGATTTGGTGGATCAATAATTTCTCCCATTAATTTGTAGCTGAGAATATGTGATGGTTAAATCCATCATTTTTCTCAAATTATTGGCTAACTCTCTCACAGAAAAAGGAGAACTAAAGAGTCAGATCTCTTAAGTTTTGCTTCATGTTAAAAATGAAAAAACTAATTGCTTGTGCATCTGGATGGTTCTTGATGTTGAATTCTCATTTCATTGCTGTTTTGCTATTGTTATTTTGATTTTCTTGGAAAATGTATCTGCAAAATTTTGGAATTCTCCTGTTACAGTAACCCTGTAGTTATCTTGTTCAACTAATATATCTCCCTTCCAATATGCACTAGAGAAGAATTAGAGAGTTGGGCAAAGATTTAGTCAGTATATTTGTGAAAACTGAAACCTTCAGGATGAGTATAGGAATCTGAATTAAAAACAAAGAACATTGGTACTGTCAATAAAACAACATATCCAAAAGCTTAAAACTGTTTGGTGAAAATAAAAGAGAGAGAGAGAGAGGAAGAGATTAATATTCTAGCACACTCAGCCCTTTACATTGTATGTTGTTTTGAGCTTGTTGAGTGAATTAAGCACATACCTACTCCATTTGTCTTGAGCTTGTTGAGTGAATTAAGCATGTACCTACTCCATTTGTCTTGAGCTTGTTGAGTGAAGCACATACCTACTCCATTTTGGTATGTCAAGAAAGTAACAAATAGATCCAAAAGCAAAACACGTTAATTGAAGTTCCAAAGATGGTTTTATACTCTAATGGTAAATAGGGATGCCATTTGTTATGCGAGGGCACAAGGACTTGATGCACTAATTTATGCATTGTCAGTAAACCTGTATGAGTGAGATATCTAACGTGAACTCTATGAAAATACTATTTGTTTAGACCATAGAATGGTGGCGGTTGTCAATGTTAGACCAATAGCTATGCCCTCAGCACACATAATCTGCACTATCAATCGAGTTACAAAGTGTTTGGGACCTATTGCCATGAATTATATTATATCTTGAGATTGATCCGATGCAATTACTTCAGCTTCAAAAAACTCAGAATTTAATTAATGCTAAACAATTTGTTGCCCATCAAAGACAATTGTGTCTATATGACATTATAATTCCAAACACACCCTTACTTATAGTTGTAAATTGCTAGTGTTGTGCTTGCTTTACTGTCAATTTGCTTATAGCTTGATTATTTAGTTGTGGTTTAAAGAAAACAAGAAAAATTTAGACCTAGAAAAATTTAGAATGAGGTGATAAAAAGCAATTTTAATTTGCTTCTACTCTATGAAGATATCACACTGAATTGAACGAAATGATACAAAAATGATATTAGACTGTGTTCTTGTTATTGTAAAGTTGTAATTGCATTACATTTCACTTACTAATGTAATGCGAATATATCAAGTCTAACTAGAACATATAATTCGGGTATGGTATCGTGACATTTGCATTAGAATTCCAAAAAATACGAAGTAGTGTTCTCAACACCACTCTCTTGGTCAAATTTATGATGATTTCCCTCAGTTCACTTGTATTCATCTGATGGTCAATGTTTATGTAGTGATATGCATATATTACCAATCACTGGATGTGGTTATTGTTGGCTTTTCGCCGGACAGAATGACACAGTGAAGGAAAAGATGAAGAAGAAGCGCACGCAAATTTACGTAGAAACCCTTATGAACCAAGGAAAAACCACGGAAGTAGAGTCGACAGCAAATTCACTATGTAAAATAGTTACAAACCTCCAAGATGGAGTATCCGTTACACACCCGAGAATAACAAAGAAAAAACCTCATCGGAGTAAACGGAAAACACTCCACTCTTTTACTCTTTATTTTTCTTT
>JAOVVI020001595.1:0-23787 GCA_028571085.2 Nepenthes alata
TTGGGATTCCACTTCCTTGCCTTTTCACAAGGTCTGCATCTTACTGTTGGACCATCTGTTCCATAATGTCCGTCATCTGGGCCATCGTTACCAAATAGTCCTCTGCGTTGCTGGAATTGGCTCGTTTACCTTCTGTTATCTTAGGACTTATCAAACAATAAATTTCAAAATTTAGTTCCTCTCATCATTTAATATGTTTTCCTTACAACTCTCTCTAGTACTATTTTCTATCACAATCCTGGCAGAAATAGATAATATAATAAAGATATCGATTATATTAATTAATCATAAATGGCCGAAGTCGAGTTGGATATACATACTGAACCACAAGCAACAACATAATAAATCATAAACTTGTAGCGGACACAGGAATTGACCTAACTTATCCTGTCTAACCTTGAATAATATAAGCCCTGCTCCAAACCCAAAATATTATCTTACCAAATACCTAATATATTAAAAAATAACGTTGTACGTGACATCCATTTGATACAACGCTTCGAATTAACAAACTGAAAATAACTCAAATATACATAAATTCCAAACAATTATCAAATCTACAAATTCAACAAAACAAAAATCTTCATCAGTTTTCTGTCCACATTTTGTAATTATCCATGACTTGTTAATCTAGAAGAGTTAAAAAAAATATGCAAATCAAGAACCTAATGCTTGGTGAGTACATATGTATGATGTACAATTACATACTAATAAAACAGATGGACAGATGGAAAATTGTAAAACATGTGCAAAATTCAATATACTAACCTTTTTATTAAACACATTTAAAATTATAATTTTGTACGAACAATTCGTTATATATACAAATATCTAAATCATGCGAAAAGTACAAAAACATCAGAAGTCCAAACGTATAATACATCCATAAAATCATGTGATTTGACAATCGTATTAAAATCGGGAAAACTCAAAAGGCTAAAATATATCAAAATATAAAATATAATATAAGTTAAATCTCAAGAACTAAGGACCAATGACTCGCTCACCAACTAATCAAAAGTCGAGCTTTAAAGTACGGGTAACTCATATTTTCAATAGCATTAGACTTTTACAACACTATTCAAAGTCTGTAGGTGGGCTGCCTACATATTTCTTTTTATAAAAATGATCAAATACTACTTTCTTTTTTCACCTATAGATAATAGATACGTTTTTTCAAGTACGTTTAATAAATTAGAATATATTCGAATATATAGCATCAATTTCTTATAATAGTTCTCAACAAAAATAAATGGAAGACTCTATAATAAATATACAAAATTTTTTCACTCTTTGGGAAAGTATAAACTCAGATCAGATAATAAAATAGAATTTTTACCAAATGCATATATAAGGTCAAATGCACAAATGTACCATAACTTTTCTTCATAATATTTCCATATGCATACATAATCCTTGAAAATATTTACTTGTTTAGTAAAACACAAGCGAAACATTCAAATATTTGATAAAATTAGACAAACAGTAAAACATTTGGTGAAATATATATGTATACGATAGTATCAAAAAATGGGTGTAAATGGTGACGTGTATGTATAGTAAAACAAAAATCATAACTAAAATTGAAGGATTTACAAAATTAATTAAAGAATGAGTTTAAAAATACTTGCATTTAATATCAAATTTATCAAATCTGACTCAAAAAAGTTTCAAACCCGCTTTCCCTCTCTCTCCTCTTCTTCTTTAGCCCTTCTCTTTCTCTCTCTTCTCTCTCTTTTTCCTTGTGAAATGGCAAAATTGGCACAGAAAAGTATGTTTAGATTGGTACATGAGCGCCAGTCAAGCGTATATCAGGTGTCATTTAGGCAACATAGGCTCACATGAGCACCACATTAGGTGCATTTCAAGTGTCAATATTCTGCTTTAACTGTACATGAGTGCCCCATAGACTCTTCTCAAGTGGAATGCTTCTGCTTGTATAACATATGAGCACATGGATAAGTGCCTATCGGGCACTGATCCTGATTTTTTCCAATTTAAATCTTTCTCAAATTTTTTATAATGCAATTATTTTCATATTAGTCCAATACATATTAATAATGACATCATGAAAATGAATGAAAATCAAGCATTGCAGTAAATCCACTGTTTTATATGTGTATAAAGTATATATAGATTAAAAGTTTTATAGCATTTTTCAATGATCTTGAAGGATATCAATGCTAATTTTAATAGACTTTACTGAGATTTTTCAAATAAATAAATAGATTATTAAAGATAATTAGATTTTTCTATACAACTCATTTCTTATGTGTTCATGGAAAGAAAAATTCCATCTTGTATCTGTAATGTCTAATATTGATTCGTATTGTCCAATACAAACGGTACCAATACGACTGTGATTGATAATGAAACCGATATTTTGAACCTTGCATTTAAGTTCTCTATTGCAGACATTGTCATCATTCATTATCCTTCGGGACTCATGGGTGTAACAGTCATTCTCTTTCCTTGGAACAGCCTACTGAATCTAATACATACGCAGACATTGATGCAGTATATGCATGCCTCAAGAATCAATATGGGGTCAAAGATGAGCAACTGATATTATACGGTCAATCGGTTGGTAGTGGCCCAACAGTTGACCTTGCTTCTCGTATTCCAAACCTAAACGGCGTAGTTTTGCATAGCCCGATCCTCTCTGGACTCAGAGTACTGTACCCAGTTAAGAGGACTTTCTGGTTCGACATTTACAAGGTAATGTAGTTATTATAGATCGTTGCGTTTTTTGTGATACTATTGACTGGTTGAGAGGAGCTTACAGCTTTAATCACATTGTTCTTTCTCTACAGAATATCGACAAAATTGGTCAAGTCAACTGTCCTGTTCTAGTGATTCATGTAAGTGTGAGTTTCCCTTTCTTTTGTTTCTTTCTTTCATGTTTCCTTTTCGCCCCTTTATTATTTTCAATATGTATGATTGAAGGTATTTAGTTTCAAAGCATGATTGGCATTGAATCATGAATAAAAATATCTATATTAGTATCAGTCATAATTATATTGATATCAAACTTGTTGGATAATACATATTAGAATCTAATATATTATACGAAAAAATTTTTTGAAAATTGCAAAGTAATATATCCATATCAATATTGGCCGATATTTGTATCAATGCATTAAAGTTTTCCTTTTGGGCAGTAAATTTGAAGCTGAGAAATGTTTAAAGGCATCATTTGGTTGCCCTTGGATTACGTAACATATACCCATCTATTTATTCTTTTGTGACTGTTAGTATTGATAGATCAGACACAATGTCATCCAAAGGTGTGACAAAAAGTTGGCTTTCGGAGTAAGGGAGAGGATTTAGAGAGCATGGTGCTTGAGGCTTACTGAACATGAAAATTTTCTTAAAAATATTTGTTTGATTTTTTAAATTTTTTCAGTATTCAATTTTTCTAAGAAATTGAAAAACTCTGTTTTGAATTTTTGAAATGAAAATTAGACAACGTTGAACATATTTTTTAAATATTTTGGAAAAGAGTTTTTCATTTTTCTAAATGAAAAATAAACTGATTTGAACATATTTTTTTATAAAAAATGTATTTTTCTAAAAATTTTTAAATAACAGGTCTAATTTTTAACTTACTGAAGAGACTCTAAGCTTTTCCAATCTTCATATTTGTTTTCTTGCCATCATTTCTAAATTTTCTCCTTTCTTGTAATGCATTTTTGCATGAAACAACTCTCGTCTGAGCACAACGTTAAAACAACCTCAAGTATTGGGTTGTCCTTTATTCTGCCGATGGTCATGCCACCCTCACATTATTATCTTCTAGCAAGGGTATCAATTCGTGTTGATGTGTCATGTTGAGACGTAGGTTTAAGAAAATATAGGGCTGCACCGAGTAAACATGAATACAGCCCATTAAATAAACCACTAATACAACACGACACGCATAACATGCATAGCTTCTTTAATAAACAAGTATTAATATGGCCCGGTAAGACACATTTGACGCATTACTATGATAGGAAAAGGCATAATATATGATTTATTACACTATAGTAAGCTTCTGACATGACGAGAAACATTTGAAATTATAACCCGTAATACAAATTGTATTAAACCAACAGAGTCTATTAATTTTCTCATATTGTGTTATTGTTTAGTGTGTCATCAAGAAACATGACATTATAAATGTGAATGACGCAACCCATTAGTGCAAATCCGAACCTTCTTATTTTGTATTGTATCCTTATTTGGAGAATGTAACTATGACTATTTTGCTTGTCATGAACAAGTGAATGATGCTCGGTACCTTTTTCAGGGAACAGCAGATGAAGTCGTGGATTGGTCCCATGGAAAGCAGCTTTGGGAGCTCTGCAATAACAGGTATGAGCCTGTGTGGCTCAGCGGTGGCGGGCATTGCAACCTCGAACTTTACCCGGATTACATTCGGTATTTGAAGAAATTCGTATCATCCCTAAACAAAGCAAAGCCGCCCACGAGCGGGTCGAAGAGTCCCACATTGGATTCTGACACTCAGAACAAGCCGCTCGAGAATGGAGCTTCAGGTATGTTTGAGTTGAATCCTGACCTCCCGGAAGCTTCTAGAAACAGTTTGGATAGTCGGCTTGATAAATCAAAGAAGTTGAACAAGCCCGAAAAATCTAGAATGAGCACCGATCTCATCGACCGATTTCGAAGAAGGAAGGGATTGATCTGGTGACCGACTCACACAAGGAAGCATAGTATATAAGATTATGATCTTGCTTCTGTAATAATGTGTTAACTTTAATGTATAAACTATTTCGGTTTGATAATTCTTGGGAGTTTTCATGTTATAACTGAGAAGCCTCTGGAGTATTTTCTGTTTGTGTAAACTCAATGGCATTAGTAGAAAATGAAATGCCACTTGTTGCAGTTGCAGGTAGGATTGGGTTGCAGAAAAATCAATATTGAAATCTTAAATTTTTGTTCTGGTTTTAAGTATTGGCAAAATTTTAAAATTAATTCTAGTTTTATAAAGGTAAGGTAAAATTTTGCTTTTTAAGTATGATAAATCTATAATAATGCCGAGCAAATAAAATAATTAAATTTAGTAATAATTTAATAAATAATTGTTTTGATAGTATAAACTAGATATATATTATAGGTAGATGTACTTATGTGTTTAGATTCAAGAATTATAAAATAATCAGATAGGACTGCAGAAAGTGGCAGCAAAAGCAAATGAGACTATAAGAATTAGAGTTTTATTTGGATTCCTTAAAAGATAATTTAAAATTAATATTATTAATAAAGGAGGAATGTCGAATATCGTTAAATTTTGCTTCTGTTTCCAACCTTTTATAAAAGTTAGCTTTTACTATCACTTTTAATTTATATGCCAAGAAGCAATGCTTATAATGGATACGAATACGATGATCAGAATTTACACTTGTGCATTTCGATATTATAATTGTTAGGTTTGATAACTTTCTTGTGGTGTCCCTATAAACGGACGGTTATCAGAACATTGTACAAATTTGTACGAGAACTAGAGTGTTTGTGCACAAATGGCATTCAACCGGACTGCCGGGGTGAAGGGTGACTTATGCGATGATTGAAGTGTTCACGTGCGCGTGGCCAAACGGCTAAAGGACAACTGGTACCAGGTCGGAAGGCGACTAGCCAGACTGCCTAATCCGAGAAGCAATCGGGCTGCTGAGTCTGAAACGAGACCAAACTGTATATCTAAATGAGCGACCAAACTGCTTATCCTAAAGGACGACCGGTTGTCGATTTCAATGGTCCACCGTGTAAAAGCACAGGAAATGCATTTTAGGGCTGTAAAAGCGTGGAAAATGTATTTTGGGCTCGACATCATTATAAATGGCACAAAACCTTTTAGGGTTTGTGCAAAAAAGTGAGACTTTCGTCAACACTTGTAAAATCAAGAGCAAAAAGCGACGCCAGTGAGAGTAAAAAGAGATAAGAAAATGAGAGAAAAAAAAGAATAAAATTTTTCTTAATCTAGAAATTTTTTCTTACTCTATCTCGGTCGGTTACTGGTACTCTATTTTGGGAACATATAACCGTTTTTATATAGTATAGATGTTTCATATTTTGTCAAGTAATTTTCTTTTTAGTTAAAAAAATTTTTTACGTTAAAAATCGCTATATATTATTGTGTTCCTCATACCCACAATTTTGGTGGTTGACTATTGACGAGAGATTTAAATTTATTCCGCTGCATCAAATTGTATATATTCGGATTAAAAAACCCCAACAATAACTTGATTCCTGGCCATTAAAGTAACCAAACTTCCTTATTTGCAACTTAGCCCAAAGCTTTCTATAATCGTGAAAAAATCCCTTTCATCTTCTATTATACTAGTGTAATATAAAACTATATATGTATTTTTCACAAATGTAGGGGCCAAAAAATACAATTTATGTCACATTCCAATTCGAGCCTGTAATAATTAAATAGTGAATAAACTCAATTAAAAAAAATTCTTAAATAAATAAATTAAAATAAAATATCTAAAATCAAGTTAGACATAAAACTCAATGGCCAAAACATAATAAAAACTATGTATCACAAAGAATATAAGATCTGACCGAACTAATCCTATTCGATCTTTAAATAATAATAATAAAACATATTCAAACCAAATCATCTCATTAAAAAAAGTATATAATAATTATCCAAATTACACATATCCAAAATAAACAAATTAAAAAATAATCTCAATGCAAATCTCAAAATTATACAAATTGTAAGAAATAAAATATACATTAATTCCCAAATACTAAACCCACATACAAATCCCTAAACAATTTAAACACAAATTCAAATATAAAATATACATAAATCAAATTTTTGAGTATTCGCTCGAATCTATAAGCATTCGATCCCCTCTAATTTATAAACATTAGAAAAAAAAGATAAATTATAAGTCTAAAATTCAATAAGTAACCCAATATATAATAAATACATATTCAATAAAATAAAACAAAAAAATAAAAAATAAAAAATACTTACAAAATTTAATATATCAAATGATCTAAATAAATCAAATGTCCTAACACCAAAGATCTAAATATTGAATGTCCAAGTATGATTCATGCTAAGACTTTGGGTATAATTTTTAATAACATAGTTTATATTTATAACCTTATTTGAAAATAGTCAAGCATCCCCTCTTGTCAGTATTTTTTTCATTTGAAAAATGTTCACATAAATTAGCATTTTATAGTTTATAATTATTTATTATATTATTGTTACTAATCTTTCAATTTTGTAAGACAATAAAATCATAATTTCATCAATCAAACAGTACCTAGAAAGGTCTATTTTTCACGCCATTTGAAGAAAGAATATAGGATTCTACAATGCAAAGTATGTGTTTGGTGTTTTTTTTTTTTTTTAATTTTTTTAATAAAATTTGTATTTTTAAAAAAAGAAAAAAACTACCTAAAAAAAACACAAAGCACATATTTTACATTACAAGATTCTCCTTCTCTTTGAAGAACTTCTCCCCCAAATGGAGCCAATGGCAACGGCCCCCTTTGTCTAGTGCATGAAGGGCCATTTTGGCACAAATTTTGTTGGGATTCTTGAACTTGAGGCATGATACCCTCCATAACAAGTCCTCATCACTCATATGGGCAACATTAGTAGACGTTCAATTTGATGAAAAAGATGGACAGTAGTAAAGCAAGGGCGGCGGCAGGAGAGATGGGGCGGCTGCCGTGGTGGCAGGTGAGACTACTAGTGGTGGTGAGGAAGGAAAGGACATAAAAAAACAGTGGGGGATAAAGTATTAGTAAAATGGGATGCATTGAGGTCATGAAAATTGTTGAATTTTGATGCCAAAAGGAAAGGCCATAAAATGATAAAAATGATTCTGATATTAGCTTGCATATAGATGGACATCAATGAGAATTTTGACACATTAATGGGATGCCCAAGCTCAAACACTAAGCAGAGGAATAGGAGGGGTGAGTCTGTGATGAAAATGTCAAGGTCATGTTTTCATATATTTTTTTTCTGATTTTTCCCTCAATTTTTAATTTTTTTTAGTTTTATTTCTAACTTTTTTTTTTTAAGCTTTATTCTCATCTTCATCTTTTATTTTATTTTAGGCCAAATTGATCATATTCCACATCATTGTAGAACTCACAGAATGCCATAAAAATCAGAAAGTGTAAACTCATTGATTTACACCTAAACATTTTTACCCAGTACAGATCAGTACTAAAAGGGTCCCCAATTGGTTGCTTTTTTTCTTATTTAAAATAAAAAATTCCTTCCATATGTTTTGAATGATGCAAAGTCTACATACATTCTCAAAATTAGCTTCATTCGACTAATTCAGATGATCATATATATTCAATTCGAACAGTTATCAAACTACTTAACCAAGATTCAGAATGCATACAGCATGAGTAATGTTATGGAGCATCCTTAGGACACATTGGCATGACGTAATATCTATCCATCTATTTATTCTTATATGATTCCATTAATATAATCTATAGATGGATGAGACGCACGTCGTAAAAATTTACTTCAAGTGTATCAAGTTAACACCACTCTTTATGCATTTGACTTAAGCTGCTGCTCACAAGATCTAGAATTGAACATATGAAATTAAAACAAAGCTGTCGATCCAAAGAACAGAAGCTCGTGTCGGTACCTGTGAGAACATCAAAATCAAACTGAAGGATTTAGGGCGCGCTCGATCTCCTCCAGCGATCGCCCCTTTGTTTCCACCACGTTGCCGGCAACGTACGAGACAGCCAGAATACAGACGCATGCAAATCCCAGATAAACTTTACTGATCCCAAACTTGCCAACGACGCTCAAGAAATATAGGCCAATGATGAAATTAGATGCCTGTAAAACCAGCGAAAACTCATCACTGCTACTCGCCTTTTTCGTGTACTCCGAGAGTCTTGTTAAGATCATTTTATTCTTTTCTTATACTATGTCAAAACGTGTCTTGAGCGTAAAAAACAACAAAATATTTCGAATCATGTTGCATGCTAGCTTGGAAGAAGCATCATTGCTTCTTAAGCAACCAGTTGTGGAGAACTAAGCATGTCTTAAATCATCCATGGTTTCAAATCCCTCAAAATTGTTGAGTTCCGGTCAAGTCCATTCCCATTCAAAGTACTATCCGCTTTGGGGAAAGGCGTGGGAAGCATTGTTATATAATCTCAACCTGCACAATTTTGTTCTTGTAAAGGCGCCTCGGATAAAGAAAGAAGCATTCTCACTTATGAGTAGGAGGTCACATATTTACATAACAAATGTAAGACGATTCACCCCAGCACATAACCCCTTGATGAAGAGATGGCCATGCTGCTATATTAAGAATGCTAGTGTGAATTCTCACGAATGACACCATTACTGAGTTTTGAGGTCAAGAGCATTCCGCTTGGTTTTTGTCCTTAAAAAGGCGCCTGGAAGGGAGAAGAAATCCTTCCACTTACAAGCAAAAAGTCATTTCTTTACTCAACTAATGTGAAATAATTAATCCCAGTAACAACAGTGTATCTATCTAGTCACAAAGGAGACAAGTGAATGGCACCAGATGATTAAAAGAAGAAAATTCTGGTAGATGTCTTACCCAATGCATGCCTAAAGACAAAGCAACGGCTTTTGCTCTTATTCTAGAGGCAAAAATCTCCGGAAGTAGAAGTGCAGGCACTGGCCCAGCGCCAAGGGAAAAGGACAGCACATATCTGTTAAATATTGTATATTAGTTAAGTTATATACATAGAAACAAATGATAAGCTTTCTGTTTTATTTGCTTGCAAAGTCATGCTTGACGACAACACAGAAATAGGAAAGAAAAAACACGGTAAGAATGAATAGTTGCTTGTAAATAACTCACAGAACAGTTCCGAGGACAGCAATAGGACCAGAATAGGGTGCCAGAACCTTCCATGTGAAGGACAAAGACAGCAGCAACATTGAAGCAGCCTTCAAAAAATAGGCAAGCAAAAAAGAAAAAAGGAGAGAGAGAGAGATTAGCCAGAGGATAACAAGAAATAACCCAATAAGCATATTCACCATCTGACTAGAATATCTTATACAAATGGAATGCTGAAAATGATGTATCATAATCTACAGAGCATATCCCTCACAAGCATCCAGCAGCACCGGTTTAGGATTTGATTCTCTCTGTCAACTTAGACTTACCCTTTCCTCTATTTTTAGAAGATCATCTGTCTATAATATTGATAATGTCGTAATTCCAACCGTCTTTACTATTGTTATGCCAACTTTACACTTACAGAACTCTATATAGCTGATTCCGCCACCTTATCCTTATACTGTGGTATATTAAAAATTTGACTATTATACCTAATCAGTTATGAGTAAATTTCTTTACTATTGTCTAGTTGTCTAGACATTATATCTTCTCTTATTAAATATGAAAAAAATAATAATTTTTCAAAAAGACGTGTTTTAAGCATACACTCTTTATTAGTGACGATTACACCAAGTTACCAACGAGC
This sequence comes from Nepenthes alata, assembly GCA_028571085.2. NCBI lineage: Eukaryota > Viridiplantae > Streptophyta > Magnoliopsida > Caryophyllales > Nepenthaceae > Nepenthes > Nepenthes alata. The sequence goes on from JAOVVI020001595.1 coordinate 10,483, forward strand.
ATAGAGGTTATGTACCATGTAGATGGAGAATGCTTGCATGTACAGCTCAATCGTACATTGATACATATGTAGGATATGGAATTGTCTATGAAATTTTATAAAATTTTTGGATAACTTAAAGAATTATAGAAAATGCGGGAAAAGGAAAAAAATGTGTGCTTCTACTTTAGAATGATCTTGCAAGGACATAATGAGGGTCGTTCAAGAATATTCTCGATGAAGATATTTGTAGAGAGAGTATTCCAAATCATGAATCTTACTCATTCATAGTGACGGATGGAGGAAAAATTTAATTCAATGGTTTAGTATATGACATTCCTATATAAAGGGATAACCTCTCCTCATTTGAAGAGAAGCCCAGATAAGACAAGCACGTGAAGTGAAGCCAATAGTGGTGTAAGTCAGAAAATGACTAGTCTTAAGAATTTTAGGGGTGAGCTTGTGGATGTGTGTTGGAGAGAAGCTTCATACTTACGTAACCAAGCTTTTATAGCAAACGGTTTTCTCCAAAAGCCTTATGTTCTATATATTTTGGATGGGAATATTAGGAAAATGTTAAGTTGCCTATGTCATATGGATTAGAGCTAAGCAAGTGTTAGACGGGTGAGACAGGAAAAGTGTTGCCTGTGACACAATGCTTTAAAAGAATTTGGGCAAACATAATGAACAAAAACACTAATTTCAAAGTTGGAAAAGACAACCCACAGGAAAAGAGACAGATCTGTCCAGCAACTTACATATCACAAGATCTCAAGCATACACACAAAACAGAGGGAATTTAATCAGAGGTGGGAATGTTTCCCTCCTAACACTAGGATTATTAAAAGCATTTAACACCCAAATCAAGTTCTAACCATCCGTCAAAAAAAAAAGAACGAATTGATCTTGCAAAAACACCCAAAATTCAACAAGATAGTGGCCAACTTTTCCATGTGACAAAACATGTGAACAATTTACCATTCCTGAGAAACTTGTGATAAGTAGACTTTTTCTTCCTTGCTTATCCATCAATGATGATGCAATAGCAGTACCTATAAAAAAAATGCTCAAGATAACCTGTTCAATTTTGCATTTTTTAAACAGTAAGATAACAATATCCATACCAAAAACATTTGCCGCTCCTACTAAGGCACTGGCTGCAACATCAGATGCAATTCCAGCACTGTGAAACACAGATGTAGAATAGTAAACGACTGCATTTATTCCTGCCAGCTGCTGGAACAAGAAAAGTGCAGCACCCACACTCACAACTGCATTATAGCATAGATGTCAATTTTCTGATACAGAAGAAAATTATATGTGGAGAAAATCCAAAGGAACCATTTGGTGACAAAATTACGCACAACCAAAATCATCCATAAGAGTAAATATACACGGACAATCCACACTCATCTCTTTACAATGTTTTCAACCTTGGTTCCGTAGGAGAAGGCCAGAAAGCCAAAGATAAAATTTTAATTTCTTTAATTTATTTTTCTCTTTATCAAGATCATTGCTTACAAAGAAAAATTAGCCACAATATTTTATTCTTACCGTATTTCTATTACAAAACATGGCTTTTGTTTTTTTAGTATGAGAAATAGCGGCTTTCGCAAAATGAATTCTTAGGAAATTGTGGAATATACTATTTTGTATTTACTTCAATAAAGAACGAACATGTCTCTTCAACAAAAGAACTTTTTTTTTTTTTTCCTTATTCCCAATTCAATATTAAACTCTCCAACCTCTGCATAGAAGTGGCAACTTGATGCATAAAATTTCCGCTATGCATAAGGTTTAAGGAAGGGTTGGACCACTTTTGAATCTATCTTCCTTGCATTAGATAAGAGGTTCTTTCCATAACTCGACGTGTGACCACCAAATCACATGGCGAGAGCTCCCCCCCGCCATCCTTTCACTTTTTTTCACTCTTAGGTAGTGTGGGAATGGGTTTGTCTGTTCCGGGTATACCTTTCCAGTAGCGGCTACTAAATAGGTCAAACCAGCCAGCTTCTTGTTCAGAAGAACCTTGAGCTGCTGCTCTCAAGCCATGCATAACTTCCGAAACTCTTTCCTTTCCAAAAAGGGTTGCGACTGCTTTCTCAGCTTCTGAAATCTTCCCTTGCTGCATAAACGCAGTTGTGTATATTCAGCAATTTTTCCCTGATTTCATTGGTCATATCACTGTCATGGAAAATGACGAATCTACCATAAACAAAACAAAAATTCTCAAACACAATATGATGTGCAAGCATCACAAAGAAAACCTGGAGAAGCCACCGAGGGCTTTCTGGACAAATTGCCATCCCAAATGCCAACAGAAATGATGGAACAACCGCAATACCAAACATTGTCTTCCACCTGACATAAGGAGGGAGGGAGATGGAGATGGAGATGGAGATGGAGATGGAGATAGAGAGTAACGTGATAAGAAAAATGATAATATAATGGATTCAAAGCTCAGGAAAGGCAGCTGCATAGCATATTACTTCTATACTAAGTATTATTCCTTTGGAAATTATTTGGAATCCAGCCGCAAGGTCATAAAATCAAGTATGAATCATTGTTCAAACACATCTTAGTCTATTTCCTATATTCCATACTGTGTGGTGGAAACTAAGATGAATATCCGACAAGATAGAATTATCTCAATTAAGATAAGATTACAGACTCATTCGTTGCATTATCAATAGGATCAATAATCACAAGTCAAAAACCATGCGAATTTCAGCAATCACTTGTTTGAGGCAAGCCAGATACTTATTAAAGTCTGCCATAATTTTCAAATACTTAATAAAGTCTGCCATAATTTCCCTTAATCGGTGAAAAAGAATTCACTGTTAGAAATTAAGCAGTTTCCAACAATTAAATCTGGCATACAGATTCAACGGTCACATTCTCCACCAGAAAGAAGTACATGACACACAAAAGGGAAAACCGCGTATCAATCTTTTACACAAGAGAAGGAAAGTTCTAAATGGAAAACTCTAGAGGGACAAAGCTCTAAATGGAGAATTCTTCTAGAAAGTTCCAGAAGTTCTCCAGAAGCAAGAGCCTTAACTATAAAGCAGGTTTCAGCAGGTTCGGAACCTCATGAGTTCAGTGTCACCAACTATTTTGACTTTAAACTATCTGCAAGAGTTGCAAGATGAGCCTCAACTAGAGAATCTCACCATCAGCAACTAGCATCAGTTCATAGATATTGGCCAGCAAATGTTGACAGAAAACTTCTCTAACATCAGGCAAGCTGGTTAATAGGTAGTGCATTCCTCCACTTAAGAAAGTGTAGCATCCCAATCAGCTAGCTTAACTAATATTACTATAGGACTAGCACCCACTGCCTGAAAATTCTCACACTGAGCTACATACAATTTATTCCAGATAATTCAATACAGGAATAGAAAGATCAGATACCAAAGAGGGTTTCGGGCCAAGGGCAATCCAGCCACTAATGCAGCAAGAATGCCGATGCAAATAAAAAGCTGGTTGACAGAGCCAAGTGCACCCCGAATTTCAGTTGGTGAGATCTGTCAATTGGAGAGTGACAAGTGAATCTTCTGGAAAACAACGCTATGAAGCAAATCTGCATACAATCAATATCGATAAGAGGTACTACCTCAGAGATGTACAGTGGCACTAGGGCAGATGATATGCCAATTCCAATGCCACAAAGTAACCGACCAATCATCATTGTCTGAACATTTTGTGCGGTAGCACTATAAAATATTTAGGAAGAGATGTTAATATGCAATAAGCTAAACAAAGATCAGAATTTTATAAACAAGGGCACAAATGCACCAGAGAAAGGCTCCAATTGCAAGAGGAATTGCATCTAGTTGGAAGGTCTTTGTTCTGCCAAACTTATCAGCCAATGATCCACCAGTAAATGAACCCACAGTTGCACCTGCAAGTAATGTGCTGACAACCCACCCTACATAAAAAATGAATACTTCAAAACCAAGAGCAGCTGATTATAGTATACATGGAATATGAATTCATGTTCAAGTCCCACAAAGAAAAAATTACAGCATGACTATTATCACAAATGGTTAACAGTATTGTCAAGAATATACTACCCTAAAAGAATTATCTAGAGCCATTTGCAGTGGTTCAATGATAGGAGGCCATTGAACACTCTAACTACACTAAAGGAATCAATTATAACCATGTAGCTTATGACATGCAAAATTAATAAAATTCATCTCAGAATTTCTTTTTATTATTCCTTCTCTTGTATTACTCTCTTTAATGATAAAACAGGTAAGCTTTGGTACAAAGGTAAGGTTATTTCATTATGACCTATAGTTCATGTATTCAAACCACAGAAACAACTTTTCTATAATGTAGAGACAAGACTGCACACATCTAATCCTCTCCAAACCTAGCGATGTGGAAGTCTTATGCAATGATGCAGCCCTTTTTTCTCTATTATTACTCATCGTGTCCTAAGTGGTTAATTACCCTGGCTGAGAATTAAGATTTTTATATTTCCCCTTTGGTTTGGTTGTATGGGAATGAGTTGCATGATTCCCATCTTTTCGTGTACTTGCCTTGTAAGACAGTGTTCCCAGAAATACCAAGATCACTGGATAGGTAATCCAGAGCACCATTGACCACACTGCAAGAAATGCACACAACATTGCAACATAAGCATTCTGCATAATGAAGTAACAACATTAAATGACATAAATTCAGACCTTGGAAAAGATCTAAGAACAAATAAGAACAGATGTAATTGTAGACACAAGATGAGTGCTAACTGAAAAAATTCATGCTTTCTAATAAATTAAATCAGAGGAAGACAAACAGTGGGATTAAATATCCTATTTTTGTGATTAAATGGAGTAGGTGTCTGGTGAAAAACATTATTATAATGTGGAGAAGTCTAGACAGAACAAGGTGGCACTTGGAGGAACTATTCAGAGGCTCAGGTGCATAATTGGCATAAACATGTCTCATAGAAATTAAAAAGTAAATGTAGAAGAAACCCGCTATACCAAACATCCACACTACAGGGTCTGGTAAGACTAAGTGCACATTAGCAATCACAAATAGTGGTTTTATGGTTTGCAAAGATGACCTCCATGCCAAGAGGGAGCAGTATTTAAAATTCTGGAGGAAGCAGTTTCTCCTACAACGTTAAAGGAAGTCAAAATTCTCACCAGTTTTTCTTGGTTTTAAATAAACTACAGGATTATGATTTTCTCAAAATCCAAGAGAAGGTGAAGGTGCAGGTAAAGGCTCCCTGCCCTTCCAACATTTATTTTTCCCTCTGTTATTTCTCCTTCGATCTTGCTCTCTCCTCCCGCTTTGACATGAGTGCCAGCCAACCTGCCTGTGCACGCAAGCTAGTGCAAATTTTGCTTGATGATACCATCTTGAGTACATTATCATTTTAGGTTTCCCAATTGATAAAATATTGTGATTGATTCTTTCAGTAGATAAGTGGTGAAAGCAACTGCATATCAAACTCCCTAGAACAACATAGTTTGACCTTTCTGAAATCTCTAAAAAACTACAGTAAACAAACAAGATGAAGGGTAGGTGAAAAAAGCAATAGGACTCATTAAGTTATCAACTGATGCTAAAGATTTCCAATACAGGTAGATTTTTCAATGAAAGTAACTTCTCACAATCAGAAGCTAGACTATCAACTACATTCAGAGAATGTCAAGCCAATAATTGAACTAAGACATACCCTAGGTGATACCCAAACAGAATAGCTCCCAAACAAGCAACACCAACATAGGGCAGAACTGACGCAGAAGGTTTGCATTGGTATTTGACAGGAGCAACATCATCAAAATTTCCTGCTGCAACAATTTTAAGATTAAGCAAAGAATAAGGGTTAAAAGTGGTGGTTCGTTATAATGCTTCACAAAGTTGACAAGGAAAAATAGAGAGTTGCACAGAGATCCAATCTGGGGAAGCATGTTCTAAGAGTTCCGCAACAAAAAAAATCATCGAACCTTTTGCCAAAACATCAGTAGAATGTTTTAATTGAATGAACCAACTCATCTCTAAACAACAGTAGAAGGTTTTAATTGAATGAACCAACTCATCTCTTAATTAGTTGACACAATTCCATGAATTAAATAGACAGACTGATAGTCTACACCCTTAAACTGACTAAAAAATCCCATTTTAAGATTTAACAAGTTGATTTATTACAAGGATGTGGTGTGATGGTAATGGTGCCTCTTATCAGTCTTTAATTTTAAGATGATGCTGCACTTGATTGGAATAGTATAAAGAATTTATCAACTTGACAGTTATAGAATTTTCAATTGTTTTTAATCTGCAAAAGTACTATCATCCCATTTTTCTCAAGCTTAAAGATGGTTGAATTATTTCGGACATTGTTTTTACAAGAACATCTTTTTTTTTTTTTTTTACAGATTAAAAAAAAGGATGGTCAGGTAATTCAATTAGATTACTTTCATTTAAAACAAAAAGGTCTTTCAAGATCAACTACAACAATTCAACAGGATCATCCTTATATATGTTTGTAATTGGATTTTTTATATCTGAAAAGTGAAGACATACTTGTGCCTTCATAGAAATCAAAAGGTTGCCATCCACTGGCCTCAAATAAGCAAGACACAGCTAGAAGAAGGAAAAAAACAGTAAATAAACAAAATCTAAACTCTAAAGGATTTCTAGAATCAACAAAATGCTGTCCATAAAAAAAATAAGGTGGAGATGGGGTGAATTGATGGGTATTGAGCTTAGGTAATTAGTCCAAGAAGTGGAACCGCCCTATTAAGCAAAACTAACAGAATTATCAAAGCATAGCCACATAATAAATATCATTTTTATGCCACAAAACATCTTGAATATCATGGGTGCACAAAATATGGACAACTCAACGGTATTAACTAGCAACTTTTCATCATCATGTGACACCAATATCCTACCCAGTAGTCCCATTTATTCCACTACAGTTCCACACCCAATTCCATAATTTTAAGCAAAATACCAGCATCAGCGAAGCCTTTAGTGGACTGCAATCAGTGACCCCAAATTACTGTTCCGAATAAACAACAGCAATGTCGTAACTTAGATTTTAAGAATCAGCTCCATGGTGTCCGAATTAAGATCGTTTTGTAGGGATGGGTCACTTCTTTATGAGTCATATGTCTATTGTAAATACACATTATTTCATTTGCCTGATTTCTAGAAACAGAGGTTGCTGTGTAATGTCTGCTCGAATGAAGCTATAAGGTCAAGCCTTTGCACAAAGCCCACAAGCCAATGGCTTGAGTGCCGGTTTTGAGTGCATTTCGAGTAGCTAACTTGTTGTTGACTGCGAGCCGGCCGCTCAAGTGACTTGCACAGATTATAAATACCCTATTTTGGTTTCAGTTCATATATTATACGATATTTACACACTTTTGGCAACCAATTCAAGAGAAAGTAAGAGAAGGAGAATATTCTTGTCATCCCTTCGAGCTCCAATTCTTGTTTTGATATTCACCGTGGGTATATGTCCTCTTTGTTGTTTTGGACATTTTATCGGTTGTACTCTTCTATTTGTTATTTCTTGTTGTATTAGTCTTGGTTTACAAACATTATGGTGAAACCAAAGGACATGTTTGTAGTCGGTGTATTCATACTCATAATTTATAGTAGAGTTATATGAAACTGAAATCCCATGATTTTACCCATCGTTAAAAGGGTTCCCACGAGAAATACCGTGTGTTTCAGTTAGCTCGTTATTGCATTATTACTATGATTATTGTTGAATTATCACCACATCTCACGGGTCTAAACAACAGGCTTGATATTTCAACCCACGTAGATATTTGTTCTCAACTTGATTCAAAAGCTTGGTGTCCCTAGGTCCTATCAAGTGGTACCAAAGAGATCAGATTGTTGTGTTAGCAACTATTAGAGTCATGAGGAAGATGTAAGGGGAGAGTCCCAAGTTAGGTGAGAAAAGTCAAAGCAAATTAAGATTAAGGTATCAAAATCTCGAGTATCATTATTGCAGAACAAAAGCCATATCAAGAAATATTACTCCAAGTAAAGACAAAAAAATAGAGATAGCGGTGAAAAGAAGGCTGAGAAGACCCGAGATGGTGAGAGGGAATCAATTGTTACCATATCTGATCTTCTCATTGTGTGTAAAGAATATATGATCAATGTGGCCGTCCACGAGATAAACTAAGTGATTGATAATGGTATATCACTCCACATGATGTCAAGTAATGATTTCTTCACATTTTATACTTTAGGAGATTTCAAAATATTGAATATAGGTAATGATAGCTTGTCATGTATCATGCGTTGCAGTGACGTGTGTTTGCTACCAGCACCGACACAAAGTTAATCTTGATAGATGTTCGACACATTCAGAATATTCAGCTGAATTTTATTTTGACCTATAATCTCGATAATAAGGGGTTTTGAAACACTTTCTACGAGGGATCATAGAAGTTCACTGTAGTGGTATGTGAGAAGAAACTCTTCAGCTAGTACATGTTGCAAGCCTTGGTCTCTAATAAAGACGTGAAAGTGGCTAAGGGAGATGATTCTACCGATTTATAGCACAAGCAACTTAGCCACATGAGCAAGAAATGGCTCAATTGCTTAGCAAAGAAAAATCTCATTTTCAAGTGTGAAGAAGGCAAAGTTAAGGACGTGTCCTCATTGTATAGCCGGGAAGGAACGAAGTGTTTCATTCTACGGAAAATCATATTCAAAGAAGGCAAATCTTCTTGAACTCATGCATATTGACATGTGTGGTCCTCTCAAGTTAAAGACTCTCAGCAATGCAACTTATTTCATAACCTTTATTGATAATTGTTCTAGAAAATTATGAGTATATTTATTAAGGACAAAGACTCGAGCACTTGATGTCTTCAAGTAATTTCATGCCTTGATTGAAAGGAAATGGAAAAGAGGTTAAAGTGCATCTCCCACACAGGATACAACACTAAAAGACTCCACCAAATATACCACAACTAAACAGTATAGCCGAGAGAATGAATCGTATGTTAATTAAGAGAGTTTGACGAGTACTTTCAGAGGCAAAGCTCTCCAGCTCTTTTTGGGAAAAGCCTTAAACGTCATAACTTATGTAATCAAACTTTCTTCTAGCAATCCCCTAAATAGCAATATCGTCAGCAAGGTGTGGCTTGAAAAGAACGTATCTTATAATCAATTGTGAGTGTTTGAGTACAAGTCATTTGTCCATGATCCAATGGACAAAAGGTCCAAGCTTCATACAAAGGCATGACGAAGCATTTTTCAAAGCTATGAAGAAGATGAATTTGGCTATTGTTTCTATGATCCGATAGAGAAAAAGCTTGTAAAGTTTAAAGATGTGATTTTCAATAAAGACAATTATTAAGGATATCAGCAAAGTAGCTAATATGATGTCATATGACAATAATCATCTTTGCGATAATGATCCTTTTCCATTGGCACTGATGTCAATTCAAGTTGATAATGATGCTCGAGGTGATCATAGAGGCAATAGAAACCGTAATATTCCTAATTTTGATGAGGTGGATGATGTTGATGATGATACTCATGATGAGGTTCATCATGAAACTCCCAAGCCTACTTTGACGATCCATGAGAAGTTGACGTCCTTCCACATGCTTATCGGCTAATGATTACATGTTACTGATGGTAGAGAGCCCACATGTTTCAATGATATTATGGAGAAAGACCACAAGACGAAGTAGATGGATGTCATGCAAGACAAAATCTTTGCATGAGAATCATACTTTTAAACTCACTAAATTATCTAAGGAAAAGAGTGCACTTAAGAATAGGTGGGTTTTCCGCTCTAAGTTTAAAGATAACAACCCTCAACCATGGAAGAATGTGAAATTAGTTATGAAGGGGTTTAGCTAACAGAAGTGCATCATTTTAAGAAGATATTTTCTCCTATTGTGAAGATATCTTCCATTTGAATTGTTCATGGATTAGCCGCAAGCCTTTATCTAAAAGTTAAACAACTAGATATGCCAACGGTATCCCTTATGGATAAAATTATTGGTATTAATATCGGTCGCAATCATATCGATATGGAACATATCAGATAATGTGTATCGGTACAAAGCATATCAAATGAAAAAAATATGAAAATTGTAAATTGATAAAATTGTATCAACTATATCGACTAATACGAAAATATATTGCAATATCGTTACGGTATTGAGGGACCTCGATATTTCCATTAATGCTACACCTTGATCTTGAGAAGGAAATCTATATGGATAAACCGAAGGAATTTAAGCTAAGGATAGTAAGCATATAGTATGCTGCTTAAAGAAGAACCCTTTATGGGCTAAAGCAAGCCTCGAAAAAATGATACAAGAAGTTTGAGTCCATGATGGTAGAGCAAGGCTGCCAGTAAACTACTTCAAATCATTACGTTTTTGTCCAAAAGTTTTCGAAAGAGGACTTCGTTATTCTCTTACTCTACATAAGCAACTGCTTATTGTGGGGCAAAATGCATCCCGAATTTGACTTAAAGAAATAACTTGAAAAGTCTTCTGCTATAAAAGACTTGGGGCCAACGAAATTCTTAGTATAAGAATTTTTCACGACCAGAAGGTGAAAAAACTTTCGTGTCCCAAGAGCACCACATCAAAAAGGTGCTTTAGCATTTCAACATAGAGAAGTCTAACCCAATGAGCACTCCGCTTATCTATCATTTTATGTTGAGCACTCGACGAAATCCTTTTATGCAGAATAAGAAGGTCGGAATGAAACATGTTTCTTATTCTTTGGCTATAGGAGTTTTATGCATACTATGATGTGTACGAAGCCGAGCATAGCTCATGCAGTTGGAACTGTCAGTCTACTCCTTTCAAATGCCAGAAAGGAGCATTAGTCTGTTGTAAAATTGATATTTATATATCTTCAGGGTACTTTTAAGATGTGTTTGTACTTTGATAATGGTAAACTTTTTTGGTAGGATTCATGAACGCCGACATAACGGGCAACATTGACTCTCAAAAGTCTACTTCAGAATATTTAATTATATTTGTAGGAGGAACTATGTCTTGGCAATCAAGATTATAAAATGTGTTGTACTCTCGAACACCGAAGCTAAATTTATTGCAGTGATGGAAGCAAGTAAATAAATATTGTGGATAATGAAGTTCACTTGGGAACTCGACTTCAAGCAATAACGATATGTGTTGCTTTGTGACAATCAAAACTCTATTCATTTTTTGCAAGAACTTGTCATTTTATTCCAAATCAAAGCACATCGATGTAAAGTATCATTAGATAAAAAAATGTTATTAACTTGAAGTTGCTAACGCCCAATAAAGTCAAGATTGACAATAATTGATCTGATATGATGACAAAGACAGTGCAAAGAGGAAAGCTTGAAGCATGTTGAGAAATAGCTGAGATGATGATAGCCCCCACAAGTTCGTGAGAGGAGGTTTGTTGAGATGAGTCGCTCCCATGTGAGAGTCATATCCATTGTAAATATTCACTATTTTATTTGCCTAATTTTTGGAAACAAAGAGCTGCCGCACAACATTTGCATGAGCAAAACTGCTAGATGTAACCTTCATGGGAAGTTCGCGAGCCAGTGGCCTCAGCATTGGTTCTCAGTGCATTTCCAGTAACTACCTGCTTGTTAACCACAAGCCAGCCACATAAGTGACCTACACAAGGTATAAATACATTGTTTCAATTTTAGGCCTATATTACACGACAGTTGCACACTTTTGGCAGATAACTCGAGAAAGAAAGTGATAGAAGATGAATGATAATATTCTTGTCATCCTTTTGGGCTCCAATTCTTGTTTCAACATTCACCATCCTAAGTATGTTGTCCTCTTTGTTGTTTTGGACATTTTTACCAATAATCCTCTTTCATTTTTCATCTCTTATTGTAATAGTTTTTGTTTACCGTATTGTGGTAAAACCAAAGAATGTGTTTGCGGTTAGTGTATTTATACTATTAATTTATAGTGGCGTTATACAAACCTAAAATCCCACAGTTTTACCCTTCATTAAAGGGGTTTCCATGAGAAATATCGTGTGCCTTAGTTTGCTCATCATTGCATTATTATTGTGATTATCGTTGAATTGTCGCACTTTTCCTCATAGGTCCAAACAATAGGCTCGTTATTTCAATCCACATAGAAATTTGTTCTCAACTTGATTAGAAGCTTGGCGTCCCAGGTCCCAACAAATCTAATAGTAAACTTAGCTTACAATAGTTTATTCCGTTAAAGCATATTACTACTGATCCAAGTCAAATACATGCATCCGAGAGTGGAAGCACAAATAGCAGAACAGAACACCTCATTCGGATGCATACTGGAGCAATATAAAAGACGGAGACAAACCAGTGAGCTAAAAGGAAGCATTATCATGAAGCTACCTATTTGAATTTCGAGCAGATGAGCTAATTAAAGTCTGGGCCCGTACAAGCACTGCTCAAAAAGACCCTTAATGGTTTCTTCAATTTAGCACTACCTATTCTCTTCAAGCGCATTTGTATGAAACGAGCTAAAGGAGGCAAAATTTAGTGATCCAGATTAGTAACACATGCAACAATCAAAAAATAAGAATTCACGTAGCTGAGAAAACAAACCAGAAGCTTGAGTCTTGACTAATCTGTACTTAGCCAACGACTTCAAGACACTATCCACGCCCACTCTTGCAAAACCAACCTCCATAGAGAACGAAGCGGATTTGAATTTGTAGCAATTCCTCTTGTTATTACTATCTACGATGCAGAGACTATTAAAAGCTGAAGTTCTCTTCCTGTATTCACCGATTCCTGCAGCTACGAACCTACTGTTCTGAATTTCAAAACCTACGCTTCCCTTCCATACATACGTTGAGGATTGCATCTTTCATTTACCTTAAGAAAGGGAAAACAACAACTCAAACTAAATAATTATTACTCGACGTGGAAATTGACGTCTCGAATTTATACTATAATGGGCAAAACCGTATTAAAGTCCGGAGAGAGAAAAAGAAAAAAAAACGCTGAGAAGTGATTAAATTGTATCAAAATAAAGATAAACCCGATGCTACTGAAAACGATAGATCGATTAATCTTTTAGATTTTGGAAATTAAATGACTCTTTCTTTTAAAATTAAAAAATGGTAGAAAGAATAGTGAAGAAAACACTGATTTACAAAATGAAGACGGCAGAGACACTGATAAGAAGATTTCACAAAGCGAATAATGAAGAGATAAACACTGATTTACCAAGTTCTGTAGCTAAATGAGCAATCTGCCACGGCTGTCAACTCTCGCTCTCTGCCGTCAGGTAGCGGTGTCTTACGATTTCACTTCTCAGCGAACTTCATCGACCACTTTCTCATGGA
>JAOVVI020001596.1:0-23785 GCA_028571085.2 Nepenthes alata
AGCCGTTGGCTTCTGACACCTACTGGGAGGCTGGCCACCTGCTTCTCTGATGCGTCCATGCTGTGTCAGGCACGCTGACGTGCGCAGTAAGTTTAGCTGCCAGCGCCGTATTTAGCCTTACTGTGTCAGGAATGTCAGTCTGTGATGTCGGTCTTGAGGTGACAAGGCGTGTTCTGGATCAGTACTGTCTGCGGTGACGTGCGGCGGGATTTACGCGCTCCTTGGGAACTGTGAATGCTGAGCTGGCGTTCTCGGGTATTGGGGAGAGTCCTCGTCGTTTATTAATCTTCTTTATCTTTGGGAGAGTAAGAGGACTATATGCAGTTTTGCTCTTATTCTCGGACGCTTGGGGAAGTACTTGTCATTTACTGGCTTACTTTGACGTTTGGCAGAGTCTGCGGCCTATCAATCTCGCCTTAGTTCTCGGACTGCTTAAGGGAGTTCTCAGCCGCTACTTGAAACGTCACCTTGCTGGGAGGGCTCTTCAATCATCGTACCTGGATGTCGCGTACTGTTTGTAGGTCCTTTGACTTCTTGGGCCTCCTGGGCCTCTAATCTTTGGGATGTTCGCACTGGGCTTTTCCTTTGGGCTATGCTTTTAAGGACCCCGGGTATTGGAACCCAACAATATGTATTAAAACTGAGAGTTTTAATTCATCAGTCAAAGAAGAAACTGAACATAAATGAGAGGTGATGAAATTACTTGATTGAGCTAATTCAGTGGCAACTGTATAGGCCTAAATCTGGATTGACTGATGAAGAAAAGTTTGTTTATTTGTAAAATTGGAGTGCATGGACTAAAATTTTCATGGAAGGTGATGTTGTTTGAAATTTTTTAGAATTTGAAGGCATATCTATTGGAATTTGGAAATGCAGGCAACTAATATAGGGATAGGGAGAAGTAAAGAAATGCTGTTTGGATTCAGAAAGATATACAAAATTATAATATCTAAGGGAAATCAAGTATATGGGATTTCATAAAATAACAAATCAATAAGCATAATGATAATAATGAGGAATCAGACGATGCATTTGTTTTTTCAAAGGATCAATCATGAGGCTATATTTCAAGAAGATCCATGGAAAAATTAGTGTAAATTAGGGGGAACTACGCATGGTTTCGATGGATTAGGAAATGCATCAATTGGGCACCGATGAACACTTTATGGTCAATTTTGAAAATGAAGTATGTAGTAATGACACCATCAAGTACATATAACAAATTGATCAATAATAATAGCGTTAAACTATAGGAGGAAACTAAAGATTTTCCGGTTAGATGGGTCTATGCATGGCATTGTCCTTTACATTCTACTAAATTGATGTACAAGTAAATGACATTTCTGTGATAAGGTTTAATGGTGTATGCCATTCAAAGATGTAATTGTTCTTGATAGATGAAAGTGGAGGAGAAATATTGAAAGTTGAAATTGCGGAGACAAGTTTTACAATTCAAAGTTTGCAAAGAAGAAGATATCAACATCTACAATTAATGAATTCATGTGAACAATGCATCTTTTTACCTTGACCTATAATTAGGAAAATCGGGAATCATTTGGCATCTTACTATAAAGTTACACTGTTGGTTGATTAAATTGGGGAAATGTATCTGAATGTTACCTAATTGCATAACATTAAAAGGGTGGCCTAGTGTGCAAAAGGCTCTCACAAAAAAGAAAGATTCAATGTATGCAGCTTTATCCCTGTATTGTGAATTATTCCTTAAGTATGAATTTATACAATGACAACAATACTAGGTATGTTATTGAAACAGAATTGGGAACTTACGTGTGATAAATGTAAAAAAGTATAGCTGAAATGGGAGTGTTTGAATGATTAAGTAGTACAACTCTACAATAAAGTAGTTAGAGCTGTACATATAAGTAGGCTTGAATGAGCAACTGGTAAAAGTGAGATGGAGAACATACATTTAAGATAAATAAGTGAGAATCGGGTAAACCTTGGCAGTAGGAAAATTTTCTGTGAGGTATTAAAAAGGGAGTTTTAGTTTGCACCTTGTAAATATGAGGTTTATTTTCTCTTCAATCTCTATAGGATGTATCTCTTGATCAAGTGGAATTATCAAAGAGGATTGATATGGCTTACTTGATATAGTGGGAATTAGGTTCTGTTTGTACCAGTTGTCGTATGTTGCAATTTTGCTTCATCACTTCCAACAAAATCTGTTGCTTTTCCCCTGTCAATTTGTGTGCTCAGTTTTTATTTTATTTTCGCATCTCCTTTGTTCAGGATAAGCTACAGTTTTACCTTTTTTTGCTGCAAGGTTTTACTTTACAGTAACCTCATTGTTTGAGTACCGGACTGATAATATGCAGGGTTGAAGTTTCAGAGGCTAACAGGCAATATTGACTTCATGAATGTGTCATTTTATTATCCTTCAAGGGCTACGGTATGTGTTAAATAGAATTGCATCTGGTAGTGCCGCATTTGTGTCATGTTATTATATATTTCTTTACAAAATGTGCGACTCCGATTGTCCTTCTCTCTATACTTCTATAGTATTGTTCAAATATGGGAAATTTTAATACACAGAGTTGTTTGACATCATGAAATTTTTTTCCCCTGGTCAAGGTTATAGCATGTTTGGATGTCTGTGACTACTTTTTTACTTTTATGTCAGCACAGTGCGTTGTTTCATGATTGATATTGCTTTAGTGAAATAACTTAAAGATGATTGCTTATTGGACAACATCCTGTATTTGTATGCTCGGTTGCAAAGAATGTATTATTGACTGCTGTGCACATTCATTTTCCTATCGATTTAGTCAAACTTTGAAATCATATTACCTGCTCTATTGGAATCGTCATGTACATGTACTTGATACTTTCAAAATAACATTGCACCCATTTGTAGAATTCTTATTATTGAGTTTCTAAAAATCTTAACATAAATTCTATGTATAACAGCTAAGATAGGAATCCTCTGTCCATATTCTAGCTTGATGATCGGACGGGTTCCTATGTGAGGCATCCTGTGCCCTTTCTTATCAAACCATCATTCTCATACCCACTTTACCTGATTTTAGTGACTCAGTTTTGTTATCAATTTTGGAACCTGGGCTCCCTGTTGATACCAACCTTTTTCTTGGCATTATAATGCTGTTTTTCTATGTATCTCCTGAACCAATGTTTTAGTTACCCAAGCATTAGGTTAGGGTGTTTATTTGGGAATATTTGTCAACAATTGTTGTACGACTGTTGCTGCCCGAACATGGATGAAAATATTGGTATAGGTATCAGCAATAGATCATGACCTTGTCGATAAATATCAGATATATTAGTTGATATATCACAATTTATAGCCTATATAGTAACATATTATAATATTGTCGCAATATTAGAAAATATCAGTATTGTTGGGCCTGATACCGATACATGTCGATCAATATTTACATCTATGAGCTGGAAAGATTTTTCTAGAAATGAGTTTGGTTACGGATGTTTATTGTTTTGTGCTATTATTGGCCTTCTTCCCATGTCTCTGTTTCGTTATTATCTTTCCTTTTAGGAGTAGAGCTGAAGATCTTCTCTTTTTTTTCTAGAAATGAGTTTGATTATGAATGTTTATTATTTTGTGTTATTATTGGCCTTCTTCCCTTGTCTCTGTTTCATTATTATCTTTCGTTATCATCTTTCCTTTTAGGAGTAGAGCTGAAGATCTTCTCAACAACTGTATTCTCTTCCATTGAATTTAGTGGTAGTCATGTTTCATGAGCAAGGAAATTCATATATTCCTTCATCTTATCTCATTTCCAGTTTTCACTTTTCTAAAATCGTCATTCCTATCAGGAACTAGATATAATTCCATGAAACTGCAAATAATTCGGGTTATTTTATCATCTCTGCCGAGAATTATTTGGTCCTACCTCCATCCATGAAGCTAATATATCCATATGTGAACAGGTGCCTGTGCTCCAGAATGTAAACCTTTCTATGACTCCTGATGAGGTTGTTGCAATTGTAAGTGAGCGTGTTTTTGTAATGGTTATTTTTCTTCGAGTCTTTGGACCATGAACTACAACCTTGTGCTTACACAAGTTTTGGTTAGGTCGGTCTTAGTGGCAGTGGAAAAAGCACACTCGTGAATCTTCTGCTTCGTCTCTATGAGCCCACCGATGGTCAGGTAAAGTTTCTTGTCTTGCCCCCCCTCCCCCCAAAAAAATTCTGCCCTATTAGTGTTGGATAGCTGGAAAGATGAATCCTCTCTCTCATTTTCTGTGTAATCGTGTGCATGTGTCAAGTGTTCTTTTAGAACAAAGAAACACATGCACTCTCATGAGGATAAAATGTCAGTGTCTAACACATACTGAGCACTGACGCTCTCGTAACAAGCTCCTACAATTGTCCCCTTTTTTTTCTAAATTCTGACATACTCCAACATGTTCAAATACGCTTGAGACACACTTTCATTCAGAGTTTTTTTTTCTTATATTTGATATTTATTGGCAATTATAAAGTGTAAAATGGTAAATGTTAAATATAGATGTTGATTGATATATAAAAAATTTGCTATGTTAAATTTTGCCTTTGTAAGTTAAGTTATTTTATTATTATCGTTTTACTATAATAGTTGTTGATGATGTTATCGTATAACTCATTTATATTGATCTTATTGTGTGCTTTTATATGAAAATTTTTTAGATGAAGAACTAATAAATATGCATATTTATTGTTAATTTGTGATAAAATAGTATTATTTTTCAATTAAAAAATAATAAATTATGATTTTAGTTAGCATGTATTAGCATATTGTGTTTTTATTTCTAGAAAAATAACATGTCGACATGACAGTGTTGTGTCCGTATTTTTTGTCGGTGTCTATGCTTCTTAGTTTTACAACAATATCAGTGATGCCTTAAGTCTCACTAAGTAGAGTCGGTTATTTTTCCGTGCTATTTGATTTAGTATAATATCATTTAAAAATATAAGTACTTTTATAATATTTTTATCACCTTATTTTAAGTTTTCCTAAATCTACCTGCATCTTCTCTTTTCTTCAACCGCTACTAACTTACATTTCCCCATGTATGTTTCATTTGGCCTACGTTTTAGCTGTCTGAACCATTTTAGGCATAATTCCCTCATCAATTTTCTGTAGATGCAACTTATAAGCGTATATGGATATCATTATTCATTATTTTATCTTCCAATATGAATCCACTTATCTACCTTAGCGTTATCATCTCTCTAATATTTACTTTTTAGACATGAATTAATAGAATTAGTTCTTCTGCAGATATTAATTGATGGCTTCCCCCTTAAAGAGCTGGACATCAAGTGGCTGAGAGAAAGGGTTGGATTTGTAGGCCAGGTTTAATTCATCTCCCAGCTTTAATGGAATGAAATCAAGCTTTTTAGACATGCTTTTCTGA
Organism: Nepenthes alata; assembly: GCA_028571085.2. Lineage (NCBI taxonomy): Eukaryota > Viridiplantae > Streptophyta > Magnoliopsida > Caryophyllales > Nepenthaceae > Nepenthes > Nepenthes alata. The sequence goes on from JAOVVI020001596.1 coordinate 5,394, forward strand.
CAAATATTTTAACAGGAGCCCCGTCTTTTCCGAACGGATATTAGCTCAAACATAAAATACGGCTGTCCCCGTGATGTTCGGCAGGAGGATGTGGAATTGGCTGCCAAAGAAGCCTTTGCCCATGATTTCATCACATCCTTGCCTAATGGTTACAAAACAGTTGTTGATGATGATCTTCTCAGTGGTGGGCAAAAACAGCGGATCGCCATTGCTCGGGCGATTCTCAGGGACCCAGTTATTTTGATCCTTGATGAAGCTACTAGTGCATTAGATGCAGAAAGTGAACACAATGTTAAGGTTAGCTTTTAGAAATCCAAATAATAATAATAATAATAATAATAATAATAATAATAATAATAAAGAAGGAAACATGAGAGTCCAAGAACACATGGAAACTTGCAGTAATCTCTTGATGGGAAGGGACACCAAAGGCTTCTTCCATGGAAAGAAATATTGGCACAATATTGGCACGTGCATGCGCACGCACACACATATATCTGTATTAGGCCCTTGATAAGACGTTAAAATTACTATATGTTACTGTATTGGTGAAAATATTACCCCATACAACTTTCCGGTATATTGGGCAATATTGACTGCTATTTACACCCAGGTTTTGATTTATGTTTTTTTCTTGTGTCTGATAATATCTAATATTGATATGTGTCACCTGATATAGACTAAAATTTTATCCATAACCTTTGCCCTTCTATCCCTGAGAGCCAGAGGAGGGCAAAGCTTTTCACGTTGTCAAATAGTTGAACAGTTGTTGGACAGTTAATATTGATGACAGCTGCCTGATCAAATTGATTGGTTCATGTAGAAATAAGGTTCAAGTTTGTTAAGTGTTAGGATGCATTAGCTGCATATGTCACTTCACTTCCACTTAACATTTATTGTAATTTGTAATAATAAACACAGTATGTGATGTATCATTTCATCATGCAGGGTGTTCTTCGTTCAGTTAGAAATGACTCGCGGACAAAGAGGACTGTTATAGTTATTGCACACAGGTGTGCTCTTCCACTAAACCAAGAGAACAGTGATATATACTTTTTTCAGTATGATATTTCATGATTTACTGAACTTTATGAAACATCTTTTTAGGCTTTCAACTATACAAGCGGCTGACAGAATAGTGGTGATGGAGGGTGGCCAAATTGTTGAGGTTGGTCCCATCGTTTTGAATATTTTTGACTTGACTTTCTAGATCCCTTATTGGTCCTTTGTTTCCCCTTCACACTGTCTAACCCTTTTCCCACTCATGATTTTATGCAAATATTTTAATCATCATCCCAATATCGATATTTTCTAATACTATAACAATATTATGATATTTTACCATATCTATGATATATTGGCCATATCAGTGATATATTGGCTGATATTTGCCCGTCAACTTACAATTTTTAGAATTGTTTTTGATATATTAAATATCGATTTGTATTGTTTGATATATCTGATCTCGATATGGTCGTCACCAATACCAATGCTAATGTTGATATTTTCATCCATGATAGATAGATGAACTCATCATCGATCCTTTAAAAATGCTATTTTTTTTACTTCAATTTTGTAGGTACTTAATTGTATCAATCAAAATATTGATATCGGTTGAAATTGTATTGATATCAGTCATATCAAGTGATATATATTAGTATTTATACCAGGCGCAAAATTTTTTACTAATCGGAATCTGGCAGAAAAATATTAGTTGATATATCACCAATACGTCGATATATCGTTATTTTGTTGCATTATCTAAAAATATTAGTATTGGTGAGCTTGATTTCTATATATATCCAACGATATCTTATTCCACACTTAATGGTCATTTATTTCCATTTCATGTTGTTTATCTCCCCTTCCCACCCATGGTTTAATATGATAGAAGATGGAACTTTTCATATATGCTTTCACGAAACTCTTATTTTTATCAGTCAAGCAAGAGAAAGAAAGGATAGATGTGTACTCCATCTCTCTATCTCTATCTCTCTCTCTCTCCCTCCCTGGCAAGTATCTTTCTCTCTCTCTCTCTCCACCATCGGAAGTTTACAGTCTCTCCCACACACTCACTTAAAGGGGCCTCGCATGATTTCGGAAAAGTTTTTTACCTACAAGGCGGTGTTGATCCCACCGAGCAGAAATGCTATTTTGTGGTTTTTAAGTGCAATATTGATGGAGAAAAGGAGCAATGATTTGCTGTTAAATTATGGTTCTAGCTACCTGATAGTTTCAATCACTTCTCAGATTCTGTAATTTTCTGTTCGTTTAGATTGGCAGCCACAGGGAGCTCCTGCTAAAGAACGGTCTCTATGCACGGTTGACGAGAATACAAGCCGATGCCATTGCATGAGTATCGACGCACACGAGAGTTTCTGCTGATAATGGAAGCGCATTTGCTGCAATATGGAGGCTGAAGATGACCTATTCTTCCTTCTCTTGTACAACAACAATTCTTGCAGAGTGCAGCTCATTTTTTCTGGTTTGCTGCATTATATTCACCTTCATTTCAATTATTTCTTTACAAAAAGAGCTTTGATAGAGGGAAGCAAAACTTGAGAAAGCATGAGGTTGACATCGAATGTATAATAATACCTTATCTATTTGCTCACTCTATCAGTGTTCCCTGCTATACTTGTAACCCCTTTTCTCCTTTTTTTTGCCCTGATTTGTTAGCTCTGGAGTTCATTCGGCACAACACTCTTTAGAAACTTGTTTAAGCTTGATTAAAATGGCCAAAACTACTCATTCCGTTGATAGGGTTGTAAGCTGGTATAATTTTGTTACCCGTTCACAAGGAAATCTCTTGACATTTCCCGTTACCATCCCATCGTTAGGAGACTGAGACTCAATAAGTGGTTGAGTTTTTTTTTTTTTTTTTCCGTTCTGGAAGTCAATTTATTATTCCACACAATTTTGTTACCCATTTGGAAAGAAATCGTGTTCCAAACATTTAGAATGATACGATGCGACATATAAGAAGAGAACTATAAAGTGGGATATTATAGATGAAACATCAAAATATTGGTGTTGCGTTCGGGATTCGGGGGTCCGAGTAACACAAGTTTGTTTGAAGTGTAGAGGAGAGATTTGGGATAAGGGTTTTACGTGAAAAAATCTCCTTTCGAATGAGGAGGAAAAAACAATAAGGCTCTGGGTATGTTAAAATGCTTAACTATGTATGAAAGTCTTAGAGTATAAATTTTGAAAATTTTTTTCTTGTCTCTTGTTTTGCGTTTTTCTCCTTAGGAAGTTCTCTTGTTGGGAAGTTTTGTCTCCTTCATTCTTGTTTGAAAAGGAGGAAGAAGATTTAAGTGTACAGCCAGAGTTTTTCGCCGGAGTCCCTGAGGCAAGAGCCTCTGTTGGGTATTTATAGGCGAGATTGTGCCGTTGGGGAAAGGACACGTGGTAGCTGACGAGTAGTCAAAAGGCTGCCAATCTGTCCTGTTGGTCGTGATACGATGCGACATATAAGAAGAGCACTATAAAGTGGGATATTGTAGATGAAACATCAAAATATTGGATTGGAAAAACCAAGACTAGGGTTCATTTATTGAGCTATGTGGAAGATGGCTTGAGTTTGATAGGTTCAACCTTGCTAGTAATTAATCAAGCCATTCAACTTGACTCATGAAAAATCTATTTAAAATCGAGTTTGGATTGTAAAATTAAGTCACTGAGTTTTGACAATCATCAAGTAGTGTTGAAATAAATTAGTTCTTGATTTTTGACATGTCTAGCATGCTCGGGGAAGTTAATATGGCAACGAATTGCTAAGCCTGTCTAAATAAAGATTAATAAAGGTATAGAGTTTATGAACTTTAAAATATAAGGTTAGCTTATTTTTTTTTTTATTTTAGGACGATTTAAAGTATTGATATATAATTTATCAATGATGAAATTGATGTTGTAAGAATAAACAAAACATATACAAAATAAAACTTAAAAATAAAATTTAAGAATATGCATGGTTTTTTGCCTGCTTAAAAAGATATTATATCAAATAGAAAATAAAAGCAAGTAAAGAGAGAAGCACAAGGACCTTTGCAAATGAAATGGTCTTTCAACAATCAGCCTGGTCAGTACCATCCTGTGCGCTCCCCAAGATCCAACCCTCGTCTCCCTCTTCGCCTCCCTCCCACAGATCGAAAGAAATTAACCAGGAAGAACACGAGCAGCCATAGTATGGAATCGTTTAAACAACCCAATCCCTACTTGCCGCCGCCGCCGCCATCCATGTCAGATCCTCATGTGTCCCACCAAAGACCACCTCCATTTCAGCCTCAGGGCTCTTGGTACTCAGGGCAATTTCAGTACCACCCATCTCACTCACCCTCTCCACTGCCGCCTCCGCCCCAGCCGTGGAGCTCGCTACCACCGCCGCCCCACTCCGACCACCTCCCTCCTCCGCCTTCTTTCGCTCCCTATATTGCGCATCCCCACCACGCTCAGTACCTTCCACCACCGCCGGCGCTCCCGCGGCCTCAGATGCCTCCACCTCCTCGCCCTCATTCTCAACAACCATACCCTCAGGTGAATCAGGGACTTTTCTGCAATTCAAGCCCACAATGTTTTCTGTTGACTGCTGTGTAGCAGCTAGCAGCTTTCGAGGTTCAACTGTTGTCGATCATTTATGTGGTTGGTGATAGTTTAATTTGATAAGAAACAGTAGAATTCATTCATTAGACAAGAATGATAGAAAATTCCTCTAACCTGGATAGTTTAATTTTAATTTTTTTGTCGCATTTTGGTTGATTTGGTTTCCATATATTGGGATACGTCACTCTCAAATGAGTCTCACGACCCTTTTTATATAAAAGTTTTCTTTTCCTTTTTTTTTTTAATTTTCATGATGACAGTTGTTGCATGCTCAATAGGAGCTAGGGCGGCAAATTACTAGAATGTTTACGCTCGAGGAACACTTGACGGGAGTTCGAGCAGCAAATTGGCAGAATGCTCGCACACCAGAGATGCTTGGTGGGAGTTGGTGGAATTTACCGAATCGACCAACTCGCGAGAAGGTTGTAGAATGCTGGCGTGCGATCATTGCGTAACGGGCACTTGTGGGGAAGAACTGTGTTCTATATAGGGACACGAGTGAACGGATTCAAGGGAGAGGTGAAACCGCTTACTTACTAGTGAGTGAGGATTTTCCTCGCTCAACCTAATACACGTACATTTTGGCACTTTTTTTAGCGATTTTCCACCTTATAGAATTGAGAGAAAACATGCGAGAGGGGGGGAGGGAGAAGAAAGGAGAAAGGAAGGAAATTCTTCGATTCAGACGATGATTTGCATTTCAATTCCTTTCAATTTCTGATATACTAAATTGTATGTAGAACATTTCTACCAATTTAGTTTTCACATTTTTACTCCCGTTTATCTCAATTTCACTATGTAGTGTGTCGAATTTTTATTGTATTGTCCAATTTTGAATAGTGGAGCTCTATTCTCACTCATAGGTCCTTTGTTTTTCCCTCTTTTGAAAGTGCTTTCCACATAAAATTTGCTCCATTCTTTGTGTATGATTGATCTACATTTGTTGTAGTATTTGGGTTGCATTGTGTTGTGTTGTTGTTTACATACTAGAATCAAACAAAGCAAGAGAGAATTGAGCCTGAGTGAATTTCTTGTGACACCTGTCATGAGTTTTGGAGCCTTCTCCCAACAAAGTGGTACTAGAGAGTTGTTGTGATTTGTTTGTTTGAATGATAGAGGGTGTGATGAATAAAATGATTTGTTTGAATGCTACAAATATTTGGTGGAACAAGATAAAATATCTATTATTAGAAAAAAATTGCATTTAGTAGTGTTTGCTACTAAAATAACTGGAATCAAAACTGATGAGGAGTGTGATGTTGAACTTGAGAAAGTTGGTAGGTATATTCTATAATTGACAGATGATAATATATACAACCACATTTGTAATAAGACAGGTACATGAACCTTATGGAGAAAACTTGAATTGTTGTCTTCATCAAAGATGGGAAATACCAAGTTTTGACTCAATTAGATGATAGTAATTTAGGTAAGAGAAGGGAGTTCTATAATCGATCACTTTAATGAGTTTTAAAGGATCATTGATCAATTGTCTAGCACGGCTATCAAGTTTGATGACTAGCTGCTTAGGCTTTGGTTGCTCACTACTCTGCCAAACTCTTTAAGATTTTTATGATCTCACTTGCTAACTCGAGCCCAATGGTGTTGTGTTTGATAGCATAGATAAAAATATTAGTATTAGTATTGATCACGATCATATCAGTTATTAGACAATATGTATCGATATGAGATTATATTAGACGGGAAAAAAATTTATAAAAATTTTAAGCTGATAGGGCTGTATCAGTCGATATAAAAATATATCGTGATATTATCGCAATATTAGAAAATATTGGTCGATATTTATATCAATGGTTGATAAAACTAGTCAAGGGTGGTGTCTTGAATAAAGAAAGGAGGAGGAAGTCTCCATGTTCTTTATCTTTGCAATTTGAGGTATTGGTTACTGAAAATTAGAGGAGAAGTAAGTTCAAAGGTTAAAAAGGGGTGAAAAAAGTTGAAGCAAGTCTAGATGAGCATTAAAAAATCTTAAATGCCATTATTGTGACAAGATGGGCCATGTTGGGAAATATTGTTGCTAGTGGAGACTGAACAAGGGTGGGGTGATAAACAAATATTGAAGAAGGGTTTTCTCATGTCTTATACTATTGATGTTAAATGGGCTGTGCCAGATGTTGGGACTTAAATGTTCTGGCCCAACATGGCCCAAACCATATTTAAAAATGAGGTTCAGCAACCCAGTGCACATGCGTCACATGGGGGCGCATCAAGCATAAAAACTTTAGCATGAGGGCTGCATTAGGCACAAAAGCTTTAGGGCATGTGTGTTATTTAGACACACATCATGTGCAAGTATTCTAGTAAACGGTACATAAGCACAGCTTAGGTGTACTTTAGACGTAGATATTCAGGTCAAAATAGGCATAGGTCAAGTGTAAATATTCCCAACAAATACAAAATATTCATAATAAAAAGTATCTATTTTACCCAATCACAGAATATATCATAATACTAATACATAATATTCCTAACAAAAAAATAAAAAAATATTAAAAAATAAAATTATAAAAAATATTATAAAAATATATTATATTTTATTTATTTTGTCAAGTATTTTTTATATTACAATTTTAAAAAGTAGGAAAAAATATATCTAATAATAACTTGGTTATTTTTAGACCCCACTTACATTTTTACTGCTGCTTTTTCTAGAGTCTCCCTATTCATTGGAACTAAAAATGATTAGATTTCTAATACGATCGTTTATGTCCAATCAATTTGTAAAAGAACGCACATTTTTATGGCTTTTGGTATCATTCTACTTCTTCTTTGGTTAACTACTCAACTTCCGGTATTGAAAACTGGCTTTGATAACACTGTACTTGCTGGTAGGACTAAGAGGTCTGGTACCATTGATGCAAGCACAAGAAATAAGTGCTCATTGGCCTTACACCAATCCAAAATTTGAAACTATGAACTACTGATTGTAATGCTGGAATCATGGTCCAATTGTAAGCAGTGAAGAAGTTTAAATTATATTATATTTTTATTAACCAGCTATATTCTACATTGAGCTTATACCAACGAAAGAAAATTTCATTGACCATCTCTGCTGCTACTTCCTTCTATTGCTAGAGTAAACGGTTTCGGTGTTGATTATGGTGCATATAAGCTGTATATTGCATGCAAATATACATATGTATATTTCTTCTTCATTTCTTCCATTCTGTCGGTCATCCCATATTGTTGTAAAATTCTTTAAGACATGTATAATTTACGTAAATTTACGTAAGGGTCCATAATTGTGGTAAGGCAGGTTAACATTAGAGATTTTTTCTAATAATTTGATTTTTTTTTTAAAAAATATAGTTAAATATAATATTAGTTAATATATTATTTTTAATGATTTTAATATTTCTTTAAAATTATTTATTTAAATTTATATAATATATTTACTTTCATCGCCGGCATTATATGGCAAAAATCATAATCTTCCTTAAAAAGACGAATCATGTCAGTAAATGACAATACTTAGCTTAACAATCAATTCTGGGTGGTATAATGGGCATCTGTAAGTTCGTTAGTAGTAAAATGAAATATTTTTAAAAAATGATTAATCATTTCAACCATTTTTTTAATCAATTTCTATAATTGGCTTGGCCTTTGGGGCATTTTTATTGTAGAAGATGATTAAAATATATCAAAAAGGATACGCGGTCTTCGGCATCTATTACATTGAGTTTTATCTTGTTGGGCAGCTGATCTTTATATTCTTGTAACTCAACTTGTTTTGTCTACATAATGTTTTGAATTATTACTCCCGAAAAAAAAAATATTCTAATAAATAAAACAACATTATTTATTTTCTCTATTTAATGAGAAATAAATTGTAAACCATCCTTAGCACAAAGGTTAATAATATAACATTCATATCTTGTGTGGATTAATTCACCATTTAAAATTAAAAAAAATTGTGATTTAAATAAAGAAACAGTAGAATTATTATTTGATGTATTGTCAAAAGTAATAAAAAAAATCTTATTAAACATTTCACATTCATTTATAATAGTATTAATTATTTCAGAAATTACGGAAGTAGTGTGTAGATACTAAAAAATTTTAAAATCAGTAATTCTTTTTCGTAGTTTCTAAATTTCAAAAATCTATTTTATGGTAACGCAAATGTAAGGTAAAATATTTATTGATAATTATATATTATTAGTTAAAGAATTATTATATTTACGTGCATTAATTCAGAAACTGATTCTTGTTTAAATTATGAAAAAAGAGACATAGCCTCACCTTTAACGGTTTGTCGGGATGTTTTTATATACATAGGTTGCAAGTACTTCTACATATGCCGTTTAAACTTTTAACCTTCTACCATGAGAAAAGAGTTTTCCGACTAAACTATATAATCTGCTAGTTCCTCTTGATTCAACTGCTATGCTAATTGTACTGAAAAACTCTTAACCCTGTACTGCCTAAAGATATTAGTTCAATTTATTTTGAAGAAATATTTATTATCTCTCATATTTTTTCATATGTCTCTTTGAGTGTCTTATGTTTTTAGAATTTTTACAAGTATAATCGTTTTTATATTTTTTACAAGCAATTCATTCTTAACCGTTAACTAATTTAATCTCAAAAAGTTGTCACATATTATTGGAACGTTTTCTAGAAAGTGGCCTGAACTAAAAGGACTAACATTAGTATCTTGGTCGGAATTAGGTTGTGATTATGGTATTTTAGACCAATATTAGTATTTGTAGCCGATATAAGAGTATCGGAATAATTTTTTTCATATTTTATATTCCGTAATTAATAATTAATTTATAAAATGATAATTTTAATATATAAATTATGGATAAAAATTAATATAACTATATTAGTAAATATCACATTAATATTATTGTATATTGTAAGAGAGCAAAGAGTAGAGAGTGTGTTATGCGTTTTGTGTAGGAGGAGGGGAATATATATAATTTTTTTAATATTTAAATATTTAATTTTTTTAATAAATTAGGGGTTCTCTCCCCCCTCCCCCTCAGTCAAATTTTGATTTTTGACATAAATAATCATGTGATCGTTTGAGTATGAAAACAATTGCAGGTTGTGCCTGGCACGGCCTGTTGGCTGCTTATTGTGAGGCCTGGAAGGGTCCAACACTGTTCATCACGGGCCGTGTCATGTCACAGGCAGCCCAATCCATTTAGTACTTCTATTTTATGCGTCCAAGATAAAATGATTGTACAAGAAGTCAAGAACTATATCTTTGAGTTGGTAAGTTGCCTATTGGCAAGCGAGCATTGAAGAATAAGTGTGTGTGCATATTGAAGTCTAAGATAAATAACCCATAACCATGTCATAAAGCAAGGTTGTTTGTGAAGGCATTAGCCAGAAGTTAGGTACTTTATGGAGATTTCCTCAGCAGTGGTGAAGGTATCTTCAATCCTGATTATTCTTTGTTTAGCTACAAGCTTGGACTTGAAGTTAATAGCTTGATATGGGTACTGCTTTCCTCCGTGGTAACCTAGAGGAGATTTATTGAGCAATGAAAGGGTTCCCAATTGAAAGAGAAGGAATACTTTGTGTATTGGTTGAATAAGAGCCTGTACAGACTCAAGCAGGCTCGTGGACAGTACAGAAAGTTCCAATTAGTTATGATGGCATAAGGGTACCAAAATAAACTTTTTACCATTGTGTTTCCATGCATTAATTTTACAATGATGACTTTTTTCATTCTTTTGCACTTAGTGGGGGATATGTTGATTATTGGCAAGAATTCTTCTAGAATTGACAGGTTGAAGGGTGAGCTAAGCAAGCCTTTTGTCAAGAAAAATTTGGGGCCAACAAAACAGAAATTTGGTATAAGAATCTTTAGAGACAAAGAAGCTGGGAAGTTGTGGTTGCCTTTTGAGAACAATGTTGAGAAGGTGCTTCTGAAGTTCAACATGGATAAGGCTAAAGCGGTTGATCCTCCTGTTGCTAACCATTTTAGATCGAACACTTGGCAATGTCCTTCTACAAGTCAAGAGAAGGCCGACATGCAATGGTTCTGTATGCTCCTGGTATCTTATGGTGTGCACACCATATTACCGAAGTAATCTGTTTCGATTCCAGTATGAATAGGTAATAATAATGATATCAAATATAATAACTATTCATAAATAATCGCAATCAAATAATCAAAGTTGGGTAAGACATTACATACAAATACCATAAGCAATATAATTAAATTTAAATTGTAGCACTCATAGGACTAGCCAAACCATCCCTTTCCGGCTTCGAAATAATATTGTACTTGCTCAATTCATAAATCATTGTAAAGAAAAGTATCTAACCAAAATACCCAATACACAACAATAAATCTGTACATAACTTTATTCTAGCTCACTAGTCTAAAATCCCAAATTGCAAAACTTAAAATTTATAAATTTAGTACAGTATATAAAATCTAAACAATCCATAATATTACAAATACAATAAATGAAAGTCTTCATCAACCTTCTGTCCATATCCTACAAGAATCCATTGCTTGCTAATTTGGAAGGGGTTTTGAAAACAACTACAAGTGTGACTCTAATGCTCATCAAAGTATAAATACATATAATATACAAATACACATCAGTAAAACAAATAGGACAAAAAATCATAAATTATAAGCGAAAATCTATATTGTTCAATTTCCTGTTAAATATGTTTCAAATCATGATTTCATATAAACAGTTCAATATATATATACAGACATCCAAAATATGCAAATCATATGAAAACATCAAAATATTAAAACATGTAATGCATTCGTAAAACTTGAAATTCGAAGGATTGTATAGAAAACCTACAAAATCTTTAAAGACCAAAATGTGTTAAAACATAAAAACTAAAGCATGTCAAATTATAAAAACCAATGACTGGTGACTCACATGCCGACTAATTAAAATGCTAATTTTGAAGAACGAGTTACTCATATTCCTTATAACTTTAGGCTAATACACTACTATTACCCATAGGCAGACTGTCTACATTACTTTATAGATAAGGTCAAATGTCACTTTTTTCACCCGTTGATGACAAGTATGTTTTTCAAATGTGTCTAATATATTAGGACATATTCGAATGTAAGCCATCAATTTACTTACAATGATTCTTCTTTGTTAAACAGAGTTCTTTATAGCAAATATACAAATTTTTTTTACCATCTAGAAAAAGCACAAACTCTAATCATGTCACAAAATAAAGTCATCGTCAAATATTTGCATGAAAACAGTATGCAAGGCCAAATGCTCACCTATTTTATATTTTTATAATATCTCATTATCTAAACCTAATTATTTAAAATGCTCGAGTGTTCGATGAAAAATAAAATAAAATCTTTAAATGTTCATTAAAATCTAGCAAAATCTTGAAGTGTTCAGTGAAATGTATATGCATGCAACCATATTAGAAAGGGGTGTAAAGGATAACATGCATGTGCATTTAAATAAGTATCGGAACCAAAATTGATAGATTTCAAAAATAGACTAAAGAATAAGCTTAGATATACTTGCTTTAATCTTTTAGATTCGTTAGATATATCATGAAATAGTCTTAAAATCCCTTTCTTTCTCTTTCTCTCTCTTCCTTTTTCATCTTCTTCCCTTCTCTTACCCTCTTTTCTCTCCCTTTTTCCCACATAAAATGATAGAATCGGCGAAGGAAGTCTTTATGTATCTAATTGGCGCACAAGCGCTGGTCAAGCACTATACTCAACCACATGCACCCATGAGCGCCGCATCAAGCACACTTCAGGCACAGACTATTCTGTCCAAACTATGTACGAGTGCCCCATATGCACCCCTCATAACATTCTGCCTAAAACACACATGAGTGTTCTATCATACACATTTCATGTGTGGAGTTTCTATTGGAAATGCGCACATGCGTTGTAATTGCACCAATTAGGCGTTCTTGTTTCTTCAAATTTTAATTTTTATCAAATTTTCATTATATAATTGTTTTCCATGTGAACCGAATGCATAATAATTATGACATCATAAATATAAATTGGAATATCGAGTATTGCACAATCAACAAATGCATACGGCATGCAACAATATGCTGGAAATTACTCACGTAGTCAGAGTTGTTAGTTGGCTTCTTTCAATCCTAGAAAGAAAGATTGATTGTAGTGAAACAGATTCTCAAGTACCTCAGACATACTTCTAGTGTTTTATCCACTTTAGAATATTTGATTTCTTCTAGGGAGATATGTGGCATGACAATCTAAGCTACAAAAATGTGTTACCCTTTCTACCACTAAAGTAGAGTAAATTACAATAATAGAAGCTTAAGGAGTTGTTGTGGATGAGGAATTCTATTCAGGAATTCGGTTTCAAGCAGGATTGAATTACTTAGAGTGTGATCCACCTTAGGAGGAACTCTTCTTTATAATACAAATCCAACCATATCAATGTGAGATATCATCGATTATGAAATCTGTTTGAATCAGATTTAAAACTCGAGAAATTCCATAAGAATGATAAAAGGATTGGATATATTGATGAACGCTTAATAAAGGGGGAAGTTTGAAGTATGATGTTTGCTCACTAGAATCGGGGAACGCTCCACATAGTCATGAGGGGGAGATTTGTGGGGTGAGTCACTCCTATGAGCTCATGACCCTTCGGTCATAGTATTTTTTATTTTATGATGTTGACGCTTGTAGAATACTTTATGGGATTTCAAACAGAAGATTGGCAAAATGTTTGCGCTTGAGACACACTTGATGAGATCTCGAGCAACTGATTAGAAGTATGCTTAGTGATCAAGGCATGCTCAATGAGAGCTCAAGCAGCAGACTAGCAAATGAAGTTGCTTGACTAGCACGCCACAAACATTGAGCGGTAGGTTTGAACATAAACTGAATGTAGTTGTGCGATCTGGCACGATTTCAGCAGTTTTCCAATTAAGAGAATTGAGAGAGAAGAAAGGATAAAGAGGAGAAAATTCTGTGGCTCGGATGATTTAATATTCCTTTCAATTTTTGATATGTTGTACGAAATAGTGTGGAATGTTTCTATCAATTAGTTTTTTTTTTCCCCTTTTGATCTCTTTTGGTGTTATCCTCAATTTTAATTATGTAGTAGTGTGTGGAACTTTTGTTGAGAGAGAGTTGTATATTCATTTTGAGAGCTTTAATGAGTTTGTATATCCTGACTGGAAATAGAGGAGCTTGCTTGGACTCTAAAGTCTTGTGGTTTTTCCCTATGAGTTGAAGGGATTTTTGACTAAATTTGTAGTGTTCTTTTTTTGTGATTGGTTTACATTAGCTGTAGTACTTGTGTTGCATTGTGGTTGCCTTGTTATTTACCTCCTTGTAGATTCAAACAAAGCAGAGAGAATTTATCCTGGGTGAATTTCTCATGACGTTTGCAAATGAGTTTTTGAAGTCTTCTCCCAATAACATGATATATTGCTTCCGTAACACCATGTTTAGATTCAGCTTTCCAATTTAATAGTGTGTAAAATTAGTAAATCTCACATTTTGCTATGTTTGATTGTCAAACAATGTGTAAAGGAATTGTTTAGTTTATTTTGCTTTTTTTTTTTGGCTTTCCTCATTTTAATCTTAACCATAATGGTGATGGTGTTTTTTGATATGATCTATAGTTTATTTATGTTGATTATAGGATTGTATAAACTATTAGTTCTTGTTCATTGTAGAATGAATTTCTCTCCATCCGTTAGTATTCTAAGGATTTTCCCATGTTTAAATGGCGCTGAAAATACTATCACCTTGGCCAAAGGGGGTTTAGATCATCTGACAGGGAGGCTTTTAGCATCTGAGGAGCTTTAGTTCAGAATTGTTTACAATGAAGAGCATTTGTGGATCATCTTTTGCTTAAATGACCTCGATTCAGCATGGTTCTGCATTACTTCACTGGCCAGCTCATGTATAGTAATCCTTTGAATTTCATGGGTTTTGGGAAATCTGTTTTCATGGGTGAACTTCCTCGAGATCTTTCACGTAGAATGTTGATATTCGTTAATGTGCATGTGTGTATTTTGTTCCTTTCAATCATACTATGAAGTCCTGTAAGCAATCTAGTTAGCAGTTGTTTGCTTTAATAGCTTGCATTACTTAATATTTTACTTCTTTATCATTTTATATGGGAATGACTATTTTACTGATGCATTTTGCAGGAATGGGGAAATACGAATTGGGCCTATCAGTCAGGTTGGGACTATCCAGGTTTGGTATTAACTCATCATGCTACTTGAATTTAGCTGTCTTCTCCTCGCACTTTCTACAATATGGATGAGGGTCTTTGGGCATCACCTGACTCTCATGCTTTGTTTTTACTATTTATTTGTTTACCTTTGATGAGAAAGAGGGAAGAGAGAGAGATGATGGATGTAGGGAAGAAATAAAATGCTGCTTGCAAGGAATTATCCTTTTTTTTTTGGGGTAAGTAATTATTTGTATTAGAATCAGAAAAGATGTAGAAGATTATAGTCAAAAAGCCCAAAAAAAAAACAAAGAAACAAAATTTCAGGATCCAAAAAGGATCCCAAAAGAAGAAAGAGGACCACAGCATAAGAGGTCAACCCTCAGCCTGGAGGTATCCAGACAGACCCTTGAAAATCAAAAGGATATACACAAGTTGAAAACAAGTTCTGAAGGAGCGCGAGCTGGAGCAGTTAGATATTGAGCTCAAATTCGGGATATGCTTTCCCCACCTGAGAAGCATGTCATAATCCAAACAAGGCCACTGCAGCGTAGGCATTTTTTCCCTGGCAAAATTCCCAAATTGTATCCAGTCGAGTGGTTAGTGGGAGCAGTAGACTAAATGAAAATAATATTGTTCCGTGCTCTCCAGATGAAGAAAACTTTGGTAGTAAGGGTGATTTGTGAGGCGACGTTGATGAACTGGGCCCCCTTCCACACGTTCGCAGTCCAACTAGCGCCGATCTCAAGATGCACTGTAGGCCATAAACACCCAATCCTTTCACAGATCTCCTTCCACACCATACGAGATAAGCGACACGAAAAAGAGGTGGGTGTGAGTCTCATTAGTCAATTTACAGAAAATACAAAGTGGCGATTTGTTAAGGAAAAAAAGTTGGTCTAACATACTCAACCTACCCTTGATGGCAAGCCAATGGATAAAACAATGAGAGGGATGGGAACCCCTCCCCCAGACCAGGCGGTGTCAAGGGATGCATTTGCACGGGGTTGAAATATGCGCCAAGTAGTATGCGCAGAAAGATCCCCACTAGGCTCCAGGATACAAATAGTGGAATCATTAATGTCTTGCACCGTTTGGTAGTCTGGCCAAGAAGAAATGAGGGAGCCCACAGCTTGATGAGCCACAGGAGGCCATATCTAAGCATTGTCCTGAATAACAGAAGACACTTTTGCATCAAGACCAAGCCTCCCAAGGGTACTACATGCTGGGAAGGTGGACAAAAGGGGCCCAAGAGGATGCCAAGAGTCAAGCCACAGAACTTAAAAGGATAATGCTTGCAAGGCATTATCTTCCCATAAAAAATGTAAGAACTTAAATTTCAGAGAACTTGTCGAAGTTGGGATTTGCTGGTCCTTGTCTTAATGGTGGAGGGAGGATGTTTTATACACCGATAAGCATTTGCTGATATATCATTTCAGTCATTTAAAACTCTTGCTATCTGAGCTTTTATCTGGAAGTGGTTGTTTATTATGATAAGGGAAGACGTGACCCAACAAATCCCATGCTTATGATCTGGCAACACAGTTACATAGAAACTTTGCAAATTGAAAGTTTGACTTTCTGCTTTTAATCTCATTATTTCAGTTTTAACTAGTTTCTGAAACAAGATTACCTAAAAATCCTTTCATTTATATGCGTGCAGTCTTATGTCAAATGTGTTATTCACTGTGGTTGCCCAAATTCTACCATATTACATGGGGGATTGGGCCCACCACCCCAAAAGAAAACCCACCCACACCAAAAAAAATAGAAAAAAAAATGATTAAATTGGTCACTAGCTTGATCTACCACTGCTTCATGTGATAACAGGTTGTACAATTCTCCTAATTTTGATGTATCCATTGATGCAGATCACGGCAACGAAGAGGATTGGGCTGCCAAGGCAAGAGCTTGGGCAGCTGCCAAAGCTTCAATTGAAAATCAGCATCCCCAGTCACAATTTGCATCACTGGGCCAACTCAAGGAACATTCTCACATTCCTAATCAGTATCCACAAGCTGCCAGCTCTTATTATCAAGATATTCAGCAAACATCTGTTCCTATGCCTAGCTATCAGAATCATCCAGTTCAGGTTGCACCATTGAACAAGCCACGTTTGGCTCATCAGCAGGAGTTCACATCCATGAGCTCAGCAGAAGCTTCTTATGCTCCAGATGTGCATTTCTCATATGGTGCTAAGGATGGAAATCTTTCTGTGGAAGTAGGTGATGCATTTCCTACTCAGGAGCGGTTGACAAGTCCATCTGTTCCTCAGCAGGAGGTGTCTTTGACTTATTCTTCTGTTCCAGGTAATTATTTGCTTATTGAACATAGGTGACATGTGATCAAAGCATCTATTACTGATATTCCCTAAAGAAGACATGATGCCTGCTTAAGCATCTACTTAAATGATCACTATGCTGAAATGATGTGGCATATGACGGAAACAAGTGTTTGCAATAAGTCCTCTTACATCTGTCACTAGTCACCAAAAAGCGCTTGAATAGGTTGTCTAGTAGAGGGGATGCCTTTTGGGGTGAACAGCTGTCTATTTTGTTGGATGGCAATTTTCTTTGAAAATACCATTGGTTATTTCCTCTGGGGGACTGTTTTGATAGATTTAGTCTTTCTTCATCCTCTTTATCATATTCTTCTTATCATGATCCCTTCCATGTAATGGGTTTGGTCAACGGGATTTGTGGATTTCAAATCTCATCATTAACAGAGAGATTATGATAGAGGGTAAGTCTTGGCATAATGATAAGACTATTTTACTGTGATTTGAAGATAATGGGTTCAAATAACAGAAAGAGCAGCTTTGTCATGCAGGGTTAAGATTGTGTAAATCTGACCCCTTTAATCCCCATGATGTCAAAGCCTTTTGCATTGATTCACTTGTATTGACAGAGACTGTGATCAGTTGACTTGTTGCTAATGTTGCTCCTCCCTTGCAAATGTTTGCCTTCCTTGTTGAGCTATGTGACCGGTTTTTCTCCTGTTCTAATTTTAGGTGTCTTTGTTTCTTTCTCACTTGATTGAAACCTGTTAGAGTCATGTTTCTAATTGGCAATTTCCGTGACCTTATGTATTAGTGTATTCGGTCCGTTCTGCCCTCCAGTCGCTCGAGCCCATCCATAGCCTCTGCGCCCTCCGTGCGCTCTCTAACCGCTCGAGCCCATTTAACAGAATGGACTCCACTCGCTATGCGCCTTCCCCGCGCTCGAGCCTATTTTCCAGAATACACCACGCTCGCTGGGTGCCGCCCCGAGCTCGAGCGCCCGCAGGGTTTCTCTGGAAACCCTCGGTGCGCCCGCCGCGCGCTCGAACTGCGCTCGAGCGACGTGGCAACGGGTATGTTTTTAAACACGAACCTTGAGCCCTCTATAAATACCCGGCTTATGTTTTGGGAACCCTAATGATTGTAAGAAGTCAGAAAGGACTCAAGTGCATTTATTTTCGTGCCTCATCTTTGAGAAGAAAGCTTTCTATGCTTCATTAATATTGCTTTTCTTGAGAAAACTCTAAAACTACAAGATTGATATTCATGCTCAAATAAGTTTTCTCACCCTTTTACATTAACCTTTGAAACACTGCCTTCTACCTTCGTTGGAGACGTTG